>CAUYRH010012599.1:0-78634 GCA_963574655.1 Perodicticus potto | reverse complement strand
AATACACTACTGGGACCTGATGAAACTAAAAAGCTTCTACACAGCCAATAGAGCAGAATTTGAGAGAAAACTACAAACTGTTCACATTTCTTCTGCAATCCCATTTGTAAAAGCCCTATAGCTATTATCAGGTGGGTCTGCCTTGAGAATAGTGCAGATACAAGAGTTGGAAACATTTACCTGGATGTGGCCAGTTGAGTGTCAACCTGTGGTCCAAATATTATTGTTTTTCCTAAATAAAACATGTAATTTAATAAAAATGACAGTTACTCACAATGAGTTAGACATAAAGGAATTATATAAGAAGCAAACCTTAAATCCAGTTCCCAGGGGTCAAGCACATTTTCTATCACTTTAAATCTCAATGATAATCATTTATTCTCTTACCTTTTTATGGTAAAAATAATCCACTCCAACATTTTTCTTAATATCTGAAGTCTGTATGACACCACTCTTGTGTTTTCATAGTGCTTCTGGGTTTTTAAAAAAGAACAATACAAAAAAAAAATAAATCCCCTTTCTTTTTTCAGGGATGAATAACTTGAGTTAATGACATCAGAGTTAGGATGTCATTCTTACCATCTCATCTCCACAAAGGAGCGCTACCACCAGTGATTTAGATTGCTGTGACAGCAATGTAAACTCTAAAAAGAAAAGTCTTTTTTCATATTTAACTTGAAATAGAACCTTGGTTGTTTAGGCATTTTGCTTGTTGCTTGGGATGCAAACATGTTGTCTTCCTCTCCAAATTTTGCTCTCAACATAGCGCAAGTTAAAAAGAAATTGTCTCCAAATTTGTAATCACCTACTTAATTACTAGCCCCTAGAACTATCCTTTCCTTTTTTCTTCTTCTTCTTCTTCTTCTTTTTTTTTTTTTGAAGCAGAGTCTCACTTTGTTGTTGCCCATGCTAGAGTGCCCTATAGCCATAGGTCACAGTAACCTCAGACTCCTAGGTTCAAGCGATTACACCTCCTGACTCAGCCTCCTTGACTAGCTGAGACTACAGGTACCTACCACAGTGCCCAGATAGTTTTTTTATTTTTAGTAGATATGGGGTCTCGCTCTTGTTCAGATTGGTCTCAAACTCCTGAGCTCAGGCAGTCCACCCACCTTGGCCTCCCAGAGTGCTAGGATTACATGTGTGAGCCACCATGCCCAGCCAGAAATATCTTTTTTTCAAACATGGAAGTTTCAGGAATTCTTTGCCATCATCTCTCTTTCTTTAACATTCCTTTGTTACTCAGTAGTATCAGGCTTTTTACACACAATCGCTTAAAATTATCTGTTAACTGTATTTTCAATATCTTGTATTTAACTCTTGAGAAGTTTACTGAAATGTTTGTCTATTTAGAGATCATACTTTTTCTCTCGATATTTAAATACACAACTTGAACAATTACACATATAATAATTACAAACAAAACTAAATGACTAATATTAATAGCTTATATTTTTGTAGCATATATTATGCCCTAAGTGCTGTTCTAAGCGTTTTATAGGTATTAACTCTTTTAG
Organism: Perodicticus potto; assembly: GCA_963574655.1. Taxonomy (NCBI): domain Eukaryota; kingdom Metazoa; phylum Chordata; class Mammalia; order Primates; family Lorisidae; genus Perodicticus; species Perodicticus potto. The sequence continues at coordinate 77,117 of CAUYRH010012599.1, read as the reverse complement.
CGTCTGTATAACAATAGGAACTCTGTCGTTATTCCTCATTTTATAGATGAAATAACTGAGGCAACAAGTTAGCCAAAGAGGAAATGGCAGAGCTGAGGTTCTTACTCCGGCAATCAGTCTCCATATTCTGGACTATAAACCAATCCAAGATATTCTGATGGCATTAAGGATTTGTGATCTGGATTAGAAAAGGAGAGAAATGGGATCTCACCACAATCTGTTTAGCAAAGTGACTGTCTTGCTTATGTGAATTAGGGGCTAATGATCATTAACAGGTTTTGATTTATTGATTGATTGATACTGATTTCATAGGGGGTAGAGGGTACCCTGTATCTGTGTCTGAGCCATTTTCTACAGTAAGACGGTAAGTATATATGATCTCCTTAATGAATTAGCAATGTTGTTCCATTTTCTGTATGACATTTAATGATGTCCAAAACTAAGTGAGTGCATTAAAAAAGCATCTAGTGAGCAAGGACAAGCGTGACAACCCATGTCACCATTTTGACAAAGAGTGAGATGATTTTTAGGGGTGGAGCCACCTGGCTCATTTAGAAATAGAAGGATGTGTTGGTCAGAACTGTCTTAGTTGTAAGTGACAGAAACCCTGACTTAGGAGAAAGGAGAGGCTTTATGGAAGGTGGTTCGCCCAAGGCTGCCATCCTAGGGACAGCTGGGACCAGGGGGTCCCTGCAGCCAGAACTGTCTCCAGCTATGCTTCTCTGCCAGCTTCATCCTTTCTCTGCAAGGAAGCTTTCTCAACATAGTGAAAATCATGGCTACCTAAGGTTGTGCGACTGAAAATTTCCAGGTTCTGTCTCATATTTCCAGTTTGAAAAGTCTTAGGAAAAGACTGTCCTCTGTTGGATCAGATATCCACCTCCTTATCAGTCCAGTGTGGCCAGGGGGATACGGCCCAATAACAACGTGGTACCGATAAACAAAAGTTTGCAGTTGGGTTTGGAGGATCTCCCAAAATACAAAGAAGGCCTATGCCTAGAAAATGAAAGAGAGTCGGATTGTCCTGGGCAGAGGAAATGTTAGTGTCCACACAGAAAGTCAGGGTTAGTAATGACACGAGTCAGCCTTTGACCAACAGTGACACAGGACCTGTTGAAAATTCCCCAAGTCTCGGATTTGTTTACTCTATAATAAGAATAATAGTCGTGCCTGTTTCACAAAGTGCTGCAAAATCTCCTGAAACATGTAAGCATAGCAACTTGATAAATACTATAAAATTGGAAGGCCCTGACTGTTGCTATTACTATCTATCTAATAACCACATTTCCCACTTTTCACACTGATGTCTGGAGTCAGGCTGATGCGGCAAGTACTTTGAACAAATTGAAGCTCATGGAACAGCATAGGCTGTGAGTGTTCTTCTTCTCAAGCCATATTGCAGTCCAGCTGTGCACGGTTCTTATGCCAAGTTCATCAAGAGATAGTTGAGCTTCTCAGGGAGCAGGAGTAGGGAAGGAGGAATGAGACTCAGATGGAAGAGAATAACTCAGCCCAAACACGCTGGGTGGCTCCTCTCCAGAGGTCTCTCTTTCACCTTCTGAGCTCTCATTCACTGTTCTTCCTTCCACACAGGTAACAGCTGATGAACTTCCACATGGACAAAGATCATTCTTTAATAGGTCAGCAGTAGGTCACCCTGAAATGCAAACTGACAAAGGAAAGAAGGGTAAATGATTAAAAAAAAAAGAGGAAGGATCAATAGCATGATGTCTGTCCCTGAGGATACAGAGATTCATCACTACTTGGGCACCAACTACACCAGTAGTGAATGAGTGACTCTTAGAACTATAACTTGTTTCAAATCTGTGTCTCTTTGCATAACGTCAAAGGGAGCATCCCCAAAGACACTATATTCTGGCAGGGAGGCTGCATTCCATATATTCTGTGCCAGTTCCAAGACATCACACCATTCTTATCATACTGTATGATTTCCTGAGCATGTTCCCATACGTCATTTATCTAAAATGATGCACTTATGGTCAATTAGAAATATTGTTAAACTTGGGAGCTTATGTACCTGTCACCCAGTTTGGTGATCTTAAGAAAGTTCTGGCCTCCATTTATCTGTAAATTCAGGATGATAATATCTTTTTCAGAACATCAGCATGAGGCTTAAAAGCACTGATTATGAGAAGTTCCCTGAGAAATCAGCACAAAGTTAACATGAATTTGGCCATTATGAAAATCTCAGTCAAGGATGCAAGGAAACTATAGAGTTTGTATGTTTGAACCTAATGAAGCTAAGTTTCAAACAGTGCCAAAGACTTGATCAAAGACACCCTTAAGAAGCTGAAAAGATATAGGTCCTTCAGTTTCTAAATCCACTTTACCACATGGGTGTCAATTTTTTTTTTTTTTTTTTTTGCAGAAAACATGTCTTTTGTTCTCCCATTATTTAAGCTAGGAAAAGAGAATGTAATTGAAGACACAGAATGAGCCACGCCAACAATTAGTACCCTCTATAGGAGCATCCAACTTTCTTTTTTTTTCCTCTGCTGCATATTGGAAAAAGAAGAGTTTTTTTGGTCCTCACAGTAAAGACACAAACACTAACAAAAGCTGATGAGAAAAATAAATAAATAAATAAAGGTCTGTGCATATTTTTCATGATATCTAACACCACATATAAGCAAAAAACGTCCTCACAAAATCAGCATGCAGCCTGTGGGTTGGACACCCCTGCTCTGTATGTGGTGGTACATATAACAGCAGCTCACAAATTCTGTGCCAGCCCCCAGACTGTGATATGCAATGACTTTTGCATGCATTAAATCATTTAATCCCTCAGAAAAACACTATGATTATTGTCTCTATTTTGGAGATGAGAGAAGGAGAGGCACTCCAAGGTTAAGTACCCTGCCCCAAATCATGTAGCAAGAAGCACAGTGAGTGCTCAGTACAGGCCAGTTGGCTTCTGAGTCTATAATCCCAACCATTGTGCTAGACCTTCTCCCAAGGATGCTAAGTTTAGTTCACCATCTTATTATACCTTTCAAAAACTCAAAGAAGAGTAAGAGAGGTTTTATCTAGAGTCTGGAGCTATCTCTCACATATTTGCAGAGATTTTCCCACCAGTTCCCCACTCCATGATGTCTACCATACACCTCAACTATCCTCATTGGCATTGATCTCAGAGTTTTAAAGTCATTTTGAAAGCTGCCAAGGTTCTCTATCCTCCAGGCAGCCCCACTGCCTGGTTTGTGGTTTTAGCAAATGTGTTCAGGCATGGTCAGAGGCCCCAAGCAGAGGCTCTCCAGTCTGAGCTCTGTCCTCACCTCTCCACTCAGGAGGAATCCTTCTTCCAAAAAAAAAACTAAAGAGGATGGTTTTAGTAGTTGATTGCTCCCCTAATGGTAGGCGAGAACAATAGACAGGAATCACATTGAAAGTGATCTTCAATGATGCAAATTCAGCAACTACAGAATGAGAAAGAAAAACAATTTAAATTGATGACATTACACCATGCTGTACATTAGAATCATCTGACAAAACTTAAAAAATGACTACACTCTGGCCCACTCCAGAGGAGTGAAACCAGAGCAGTAGAGGACAGGGCCTTACTCTAAACACCACTGGCATTCTGGAAATAAACTTGAGATGGGAATGATTCTTCCTTTGGTCTCGGTTTCTGGGGGCCTTTCAATGAGTGAGCAACTCATTCTACTGAGTATAAATTCAAGTATACTATAAAATCATATTTAGCATATAAAATTACTATATGCTAAACATTACTGCATATATTATGCATTTATAAATGTACAGTAGAACCTCCATAGTTGACCATCTGCCTACATTGACCACCTCCTGAAGTTGACCTAATTTGCATAGACCAGACATGTACCCCACGTACATATCAGCACAGAAGACCTAGATCTTTATGTTGACCACCTCTGTGTGTTGGCCGATTTGGTACAGTCTCTTAGGTGGTCAACTTACAGAGGTTCTTCTGTATTTAGGTCTTGCAGTTTTTTGCACCAGCACAGCAGTGAATGCAAATTCAAACTCAGGAGCTGCAACAGGTTTTTATCACTGCATTGACTTAGTTGAGTTGTAAATAGAGGAAATGTAGCTAGAAGCATCTTAAACTCGGTAGAAAGCTAAGAAGCCACCAAAATACACAGCTTCTTTTGCTCCCTTATCTATTCAGAACAAGTACGGCTGCTGCTGGTGAACACTGTTTCTATAGGGAGCTTACAGCCTCGATTTCCTGCCAGTTCTTTACCATTCTGGTCCTATGAGTCACCTCCAAACTCATCACTCTGCCTTTTAAAGGAAAATTTCACTAGTGGAAGTCCCAAAGCATCCAGGGTAATGTCATTTTTTTAATTTTTTTTTTTTGGCCAGGGCTGGGTTTGAACCTGCTACCTCTGGCATATGGGGCCGGTACACTACTCTGTTGAGCCACAGGTACCACCCCTTCACTCTGTCCTTTGAAGGAGTTCGCATCCTAAGAACCCCTGTCAACTCTTGACTCAATTCTGTATACACACTAGTAAGCAAGTTGGCTAAAACACCACTGGGTTTGCAGCATTTTGAAGAGTGACATTGACCATATAAGATTTCATCTTACTCATTTCCATGAATCCTTATGACCAAGTATTTGCTATTTCACAATCAAATTAGGAATGTGATTTTCTGAGGGCTTCTACATGTAAATCCAGTCTTCAGCCTGGCAGAAGAGAGGCTTTGATTTTTTTTTTTTTTTTGAGACGGAGTCTCACAGTGTTGCCCTCAGTAGAGTGTCATGATGTCATAGCTCACAGCACCTCAAACTGTTGGGCTCAACTGATTCTCTTGCCTCAGCCTCCCAAGTAGCTGGGACTATAGGCGTCTGCCTACAACACCTGGCTATTTTTTGTTATTATTGTTGCCATTGTTGTTTAGTAGCCCCGGGCCAACCTACCAGCCCCAGTGCATGTGGCCAGCACCCTAACCACTGAGTTACGGGTGGTGAGCGGAGAGGCTCTGATTTAATTGGGCAATAGCAAGATAATTCCCAGACACATGGAGCACACTGCCACTTCTCTGGGAAGTAAGTCCAATTGCCTATCTCAGCTGCATCCATTCTACAGACGCACTGAGAGAAGCCCAAGAGACGAGGTGAGCCTGAGCGGGATTAAGCCATACCAGCATAAAACTAAACAGGTGATTTGGTGATATCTGTAGGAAAAAGACCAAAGCCTGGGCCTCTGAAGCTTCCTGGCAAGGCCAATCAGTATTACTAACTCTCCTTCCCTGGGTTGTGAACATTCTGGCCCTCACTTGTCCAAGGGCAAACACAAGGGTCCCCTCCCTGGTGCTCCACAGTTCCTGATGCGTCTGTGGCTGAAGCCTCTTGAAGATGGCCCCTGCCACTTCACGGCAGGAGGCCTTCGGTAACTTTTGGTTGTTCACATGCAATCAATTTCACTATGGGCAAAAGGGTGTTTCATTGTCCCAATATCTGCACTTGGCTAAGCCATATCCACAGGCCAAAGGAGCATTTTTTAATTATTTATCTTCCCAGAAATGAACGCAACGTGTCTGCTGAGCGAGTAAAGGCAAAAGAATTTCAAAAAGGCTAAAAGTACAAATAGTCCTGTTTTAAAAGAAGGAGGTGGGGCTGGGTCTGTAGAACAAAACCCCCCTTTGAAGACTAGTGATTCTAATTTGGAGCCATTTCCCACTCCCAATTCCAAAGCTGCATCATTAAACCATGAACGAGCGAAGAGTAATAATTGTGAGTGAGCTGAGTATTTCTTAATGATTTTCTGTCTTATACCCAAAGCAAATAAGCCAAATGCTTACTCAAAGCCTACGGGGGGAATGAGGGTGGGACTTGGTTTTGCAATTTCTTCTTTTTTTTTTTTCTACAGTCTTTCTTCTTCCACTGAAAGTGTCTATAAAATTTTTAAAGGAAAGTAGGTTGCTAAAATGTACTTAATTTGCCATGATAGATTGAGTCCATGCTTCAGTGACTGTAATTGAATCTGTGACCTATTTCTTTAGTAAAGTAGAAATAGTCTCTGGGGTTTTTGTCACTACCATCTTTTAATGAAATTCAAAAAGACTGTCAAAATGTCTACACTTTTTCTACTGCTTGTTAATGTTATTACTTTACAATTTGTTACTTTTTAATTAATCTTAATAAATGTGTACACACTCTACCTGGCCGTTGGAAATGCTAGACGTTGATTCTTCAGTGTCTAAAGCAATGCGAAATTAACAGGACAGAAAAGGGCACTGCAGCCAGGGAAGGTCTCCATGTATTTTGGCTCCACCTTTTAAAAATATTAAAGGCATCAGTTTAAGAATCTGCCCCACGAAGAGGGGATCGTAGAGCGTCAACAGCAAAAGGCTGAGGGGCTGCGTGGTGGCCCTCATCCTGTCGGTGCCACCAACTGCTCCCACTTTGCTTAAGGGCTGCAAATGTGGCAAGCTGACAGCCTGGGGGAGCAATATTTTATTGACAAAATGTAAGAGAAAATATGTTCAGCTGCTTTTAAGCAGTGGTGTAGGAGGGTGTTACCGAACCAGATGGTCTAAGTTAGTCTTTCATTTGCCAAGAGGACGGAAAAGCACTGTTCTGCAACTTAACTGGTGGTGGCTGCTTTGCCAGTGGACACTTGGCTGTGGTTTCCAGGGACAGCTATTCCTGTACAGTCCAACGTGCTCCGAGGTCCATCTCCCCAGAGCCTGGAGTAGGAGTGGGAGAGCTTGCCTTTAGGTCCTTGCTCTGATGGTGTCAACAGGAAAGCTCAATGGTTCTCAAATATGGCCCCAGATTACAGCATCAGTATCACTTGACCTACTAAATTTGATAATGGAACCCAGTAGTCTGTGACCCAGCAATTGTATTGTTCACTGGTTCATGAACCACTGGGCTTGAGAAAGGAGTTAGGGTGGCTGGAGGCTGGAAGTGGGCTAATGGGTGGCAAATGGGTCACCTTAGGGTCAGATTGTGAACTATCAAGAGTTCTCTCCTTAGCTGGGCGTGGTGGGTGCATCTCTTGAGCTCAGGGGCTTAAGATCAGCCTGAGTAAGAGAAAGACCAGACCCCATTCTAAAAAAAATAGAAAAACAGACATGGTGGCAGGCACCTGTAGTCCCAGCTACTTGGGAGGCTGAGGCGAGAGGATCGCTTGAATACAAGTGTTTGAGATTGCTGTGAGCTATGATACTACAGCACTCTTTTATGAGACTCTGTCTGAAAAAAAAAAACAAAAAACAAGTACTCTCCTTACCTAACTACACTCAGGGCTTATTTTTATCCTGTGCCTTTGAGATTCCTCTGGCTAGAAGACTCTACCTCCTCCTACCCCCTTACCTCTTCCCAACCTCTACATTTCAAAATCTTAGTCACTTTCCCAGGTTATTTGGAATGTCTTTTATCCTACAAAGTCTTTTTCTGACTCCTCCAATAGCATTTGATCCATCTCCTTACTGAAACCCCCAGGCTTCAAGACTTTTCTTTCAGCTTTGTGTCCCTAGAAAACAAATCCTTTAAGGGCAGGTGGGTTGGCCAGTGTTTGGTGTATCCTAGCAACCCCTATTATGATGCAAAGGAATAAAAGAGATGTTAAAATGACTCATGAAGCATGGGGACTTTTATTCGGTCAAAAATGTAGACAATAGCCAGCTGATCTACCTCGGTTTGTATGCACCACAATTCTCTCCTTTGTCTGGTATTCAAAGTTGATCTCCACTCATGGGCCAACAGGTGGATTTTCACCGTCAGACAGTCCTAGAAATACAACTAATAGCTCCATGTGACACACCCATACAGAGTCTGCTGCCAGGTCTTATGCTAAGTGCTCATGGCTTAAAGATAAACAAAATATAGTCTTTGTCCTTGAAAAGCACACATTTCTAATGGGCAAAAGAACATGTAATGAGATGATTTCAATGTACCACCATAAAAACGTACTCACTCATAAGTAGTGAGCTAGGTCCAGAGGTCTATGTGAGTGTGGAGCACAATTGCAAAATGACATAAAAATGTTGGTCAGGAAAAACAAATGTATGAGTTAAGTCTTGAAGGATGAGGAGGAATGGCCAGGGAAGGGTGTTCCACCAAGGAGAACAGTTTGAAGGAATGGAGGTGTGAGCAGTGTCACAGCAAAGGGGCGGGGTGCGCAGATGGCCAGCACTCTGGCAGTGTTAGAGCACGCATTCCTAGAAGGTGAGGCTATGTCACAGAGCAGGGACCAGGTCACAGAGGGCTTCAAAATTTGGGATTGATTCTAGAAGACTTGGAGAATGATAGAAATGGGGCAGCGGCTCCATTTGCATTTTAAATAGATCGCTCTGGCTCCAATGGTAAGGAGAGATTCTCAGGGATGAGGCTGGATGCTGATGACCGAGGACAAGATAAGCCCTGGCCATGTGCACATTTCCTTAGGGGACATGGCAGAGGAATCACTCTCAAACCAATTAGAACAATGAGGTCTTCCTCATTAGGCGCAAAATCTGAGCAGAGTGTAGTTCTGAGACACAGCAGGCCGCTTTCCTGGTAGATGGAGCAGTGGCCCTGGCTGGTCTGGATGAGAATAAGCTCACCTTGTATGAGTGGCCTCACTGCCCCTTCATTTGATTAATAAGGATTTCCAGCCTGTGGAATTGAACCCAACAGGCCATCATGGCTTGAACAAGCAGTCCTGGGTCCATTATCATATCTCCCCAAATCTAGTCTAGACAGACTGACTTGGTGTCGTAACTATTCCCTTTCCCAATCTTGCCATCGACCTATTTAAATTTCCTAGTACATTTCACTTGATCAACCAAATAATAATAGCCATTTTTAAATCTTGGAAATCTAGAGCAAATCTTGGAAAGAAAAAGGAGGTTTTTCAACTCCTTGCTCTTCACGCTGAGATGTAAACCATATGTAGTAACAGTCACAGCACTGCTATTGTGATTGAGTTCCTTCCCATCCCAAAGGGCAATTTGTTCCCATAATCAGACCCGCTGACCCTGAGGTCCCCTGGGTTTGCAGAGAGAGGAAAGGTCCTGAAGAATCTTACCCCTCAATGGAAGACTAACATAATAAACATTCCTTACAGGATTTCGTGGCCGAGAAATACTCACCCCCAGCACCGTCCCACTGATTCCTGCTCAGAGGTTGGTGATTTGTGAGTGTGGGTGGTGACTTGAGCGTTGACACCTTGCTCAATTTCACCCAGCTGGTAAGTCTCCAGAAGTTCAACTTAGCATTTGGATCCCACCATCTTGCTCTGCTACTCTTGACTCAGGGTGGTTGGAGGGAGGAAGATGGAGAGATAGGGGGTGCTGAGGAAAGTGGTGAACATGAAAGATTTCAGTTTGGCCCCTTTCAGAATCTCTGCCCCCTCCCCCATTCCAAGAGGTCCACCTTTTTGGAGCCCTTTCTAGAAAGAAAATAGAAATAAAGAGACAAAGGAAAAAAAATCGACTTCAGATTTAATCAGTGTGAAACCCCAACATAGGTTCAAGGTGAAATTTGGCTTCAAGCCCCAGCACAAATCCTCAGTGTTCTCCATGGTGTGAGCTTCAATTACTTCCTTGCCTTCAGACTCTTAAAAGAGATGGCAGACAACCCAGCATTCAGTGACACCCTGTCGCTGGCTGTCCATCGTTAGTCCAGCTTCATCAACAATACTAAAATAAAACCTCAGCAACCCCAAAAATAAAAAAATAAACCCATCAGAGTGACTGAGTGACTGAGGATTCCAGATAATTGACAGTTTTCTTCCTGAGGCCCAAGCATTTAAAAAAGTGTAAAGATTCTGGCATCTCTGTCTTTTTAAACAGTGTGGGTTAAATACATCTTTGCCATCCTTTATTACATTGTACCTTTTTACTAGCTGTCCTTGTACACAATGCCCTCTAAGTCTGAAGACTTTTGGCTTTTATCTATGTGTTTTACAAATTTCTCCTCTCTAGCTTGGAGAGGTTTTCAGCCATCAGTCTGCCTGCAGTAGAAATCATCTGCCACCTTCCAAATCACCGCCCCTAAAGAGTTGTGAACTTGAAAATCAGAGAATCATGATTGCTAAACTTATGGGCAAAATATGAGAGAATAAGTTTCCTGTCAGAGCTAGAGGTAAGGGTCTATCATTTGAGCTGATCAAAGACTTGAACATTGATTTAATTCATGTCTCTTGATTATTTTTTGACAGAGAAATTTCCTGAATAGTTGAGTTAGCATAGGGAAGTATTCCTAGAGATGATGACACTCACCAGGCAATGTTTCCATGTGTTTACAGAGTCCAGCTAGTTGTGGAGGGTCCAGCAGACGCTGGACAAATTTCTCACCAGTCACAGTGTCTTCAACTGCACAGGTGTCCAGTAGTGACAAGTCTCATTTGTACTGGCTTTTATTTTTTATTAAATCATAATTGTGTACATTGGTGCAATCATGGGGCACAATGTGCTGACTTTATATACAATCAGAAATATTTTCATTAAACTATTTAACATAGCCTACTTGGCCTTTTAATCACTATATGAAGACATTTATATTCTACCTTTAGTAATTTTCCCTTGTACCCTTGTAAGATGCACTGTAAGTGTGATCCCATCAATCACCCTCCCTCCACCCATCCTCCCCCCTCCCCTCCCCTCCCTTGCCCCTTTCCCCATTTCTTTGTACTGGCTTTTATTTCTGTTGCATCGCAGGGAGTGGTACATCACAAACGTTGCATAGTTTTGGGGGTTTTTTTTTTTGCAGTTTTTGGCCAGGGCTGGGTTTGAACCCGCCACCTCCGGCACATGGGGCTGGTGCCCCGCTCCTTTGAGCCACAGGTGCCCCCCATTGTTTCAATTTGACATCTTTGTAACAACCTAAATTCTTTTTGCAACTGGTGAGGTGTGAGCAAAGTGGTGTGGTCCAACTAACTTTGAATAAATAATACTACAGCATCTAGAGAGATCGTGGGATATGCACCCTCTTCATTAATGCCCTGATCCAGGGACTGTTAAAGTTTAAAAATCTTTGAAAGAATGTGTAAATGACATTGCCTAGCGTACTTGTTAACCCCATGTAACTACTAAGGGAGAAAGAATGCAACAGAGAAAAGAATGGCACATAAAACTTACTTCCGATAGACCCTGTGTCGGTTTTCAGTTTTCATCTTGTTTTATTTCTTTATGGAAAAGATATTGGGGAATATCAAGGAATGGCCGTAGAAAAGAAAAAGAGGTGAGAGAATACATTTTCTGTGTTTTAGTTTATCACATCATTGTGTCAAGTGTAAAGTATTACTGAGTTTTGGAAACGAGGACAGTGCTGCAGTGGCTATGATGGAGACCTCTATCTCCTGGGCTTTGTGGCTCCCTCCTCTGAACATGCTTTTTTTAGCACTGTAAAACTGAGAGGACCTTGAAAGCACAGGTTCCAACATTCAAAGGCTATCACCTGGGAAGTCTGAATAACTACATGGTTACACTCATATTTTTGCCCCCAGGGCCTGATTGAGTCTCAAAGGTAACACCCAGCACCCTCTCCTACTGAGATCTCATTATACACGTGCAATTTAGTAAACAAGGAGACTCTATTGAATTAAATTCTTCCCTTTAAATTAGCCTTAATACAGAAAGGGAGGAGATGGGATGCTTACCCTTACAGAGATCAAGTAATTAATTTTGTAGATTCTGCGAAATATTGAAGGAAATCATGCAAATGAATTTGCCACCAATTAGGACATCAAGGACTCAAATATGTGTTATGTAGTATTTATTATAAAAAAAAAAAAGATAGGCATAGGTTAATTCATCTCATGGAATTTCTCCACCATGATAAGAGTAGCATATACTTGTGATTGAAATGCTAAATAAGATTTCAATCAAATGTTGATTAACTGGAACCCAACATTGCTAGATATTGAATTTTTTTAAAAAAAAAATCACTTGCAGAAAATACATGTGTTCACTTATTTTAGCCTAATCTCATGTCTAGGAGAAACTGTGTTCCACAATGGTAATCCCCCCTCCTTTATCTACATAGGTTTTCAGGGTTTTCAACTTGCCTCATGATTCAGAGACCTTAGAAAACCCTGTCTGAAAATGCTATCTTTTTGAAAAACAAAGGTTGAAACTAAATTATTTTGAGGTTAAACTTTCATTAATTAGAAAATGTAGCCCTCACAAATTGCATAAACTCGGAGCATGTCAGATAAGGTCTAATCAAGGTTTATGATAGTGTCCATTATTAAACTTAAAAGCTAAGATACATATGGCCATCTCTGCTTTGGGACTTCAGACGCTTGTACCCATGCCCATAAATGTTCCCTGCATTTGCACTGATTTCAGGAAACATTTTCTACAGGAAGAAATGTCTGCAAAAATGTCTATTTTGCTCCCATAGAGGTTTTGGAGGTTTTTTCCCTCCCTCCACAATCACTTCTAATCAGTTGAAATTATAGACATATCAGAATCTAGCCTTGGCCTCAGGGGAGGTTTCTCAACCTTGGCGCTATCCACATTTTAGCCTGGGTAATTCCTTGCTGTGGCAATGGCTGTCCTGTGCCTTGTAAATGTTTAGCTGCATCTCTAGTCTATACCCATTAGGTTCCATTAGCATGTCCTTAAATGCCACTGTATTATCTCTAGATATTGTCAAATGTCCCTAGGAGGATAAAAATCTCCAACACAAAATAGTGATTGTAGATACATCATAAGAGATCTGTGACACAATAATAAAAGAGACCCAACATATAAGTGACCAGTTGCTTATGGAGTAGGAGAGGAGGATGGGCAAAGAAATTAAAAGATATATTATAAAAAAAAATTGCTGTATTAAAGGAAAGACCCAATCTAGAATAAGAAAGAGAAAACACCTGGACATTATCTGGTAATGACCTTCAAAGATTAAAAAAAAAAAAGATCTAGGCAGGAAAAGATCCAAAGAGAAAAAAAATTGGCTTCAAATTTAACCAAATAAATGCTAGAAGATTGTCAAGAGAAAAGATTCTATTATAGGAGTTACCATTCTTCTTTGATTAAGAGATGGGGCCTGGGACTTGTGTGAGCTCTGCTCAAATTCAAATTTGGGACCACAAATCCAGCGTCCTCCCTTTTACAACAGCTAGTGGAAACCACCAGTGGATTCATTGATTTGACATTTTTCGAATATCTTATTTAGCAAGAAAACACCAAGTACTCCACTCTTGCCAACAATGTTTTTATTTATGGCCCAAAGTGTCCATTTTAATCTTCAATAAATTTTAATCTTTACTAAGCCTTATCTCCACTCATTAACATTGGACACCCTTTGGCTGGTTAACGTGGCGCCCCCATTTCTTCTTACGTAGCTGCCTCGTGCGTGCTGTCAGCTTTCCGGTCGTTGTATTCATATTTCAGGTAGGACTGCAGCTGCTCTTTGTCAACTGTCAGATGTGTTGAGAGAAGGGGCTTCTCCGACGTGTATTTTATCTTTTGAATTTGTTTCTGGTGTTTTACTGAACCTAAGCTTTTCATTTTAATATGGTCAAATCCTTCAGCCTTCTCCTTTATAGCCTCTGGGTATCTCATCTTCCTTGGAAAGGTCTTTATATCACTCTGGGATTATGATATTCTTAGACGTCTAAGTATTAGCATACCTGAGCCACAACTGCTGACTGAAATTCAGATGCTTCTGACCCAGTGATCAGAAGAACCCTGGGAAAAAGATGACATTTTTTAAAAAAGGGCTAAAAGTGTAAAATAACACAGATCATACGGCCAAATAGCAGAAATTCCATAGATTTACAAGGCAGCTCTTGTTGAACTTATAGACAGATGGCAAGGACACAGAAACAAACTTTAAGGTCCCACGGTCAACTAAACTATTTTTATGCTATCTATTATCCAAGAAGGTATGTCCACACCTGTATTACAAAACTGGCAACTTAATGATTTGAATAGGCCCTTCTGTGTACCCAGAAAAAAAAGAAACTCTGATGAGACCCAGAAATCCCAACTCAGCATACGTTAAGGTACCCATATCCCATGGTCTTTGTAATCTACTGCTTTTCTTGATTCTGAAATTTTATAAGTTAATTCTCTGTATTCCCCCCATTAGTCTAGGAAAAGCCCAAAATAGTCTTTTCTCAGCCATCCCCCATCTCAACCCACGACCCTACCTCTTCGGATTAAATTCCTCCTATTGATGAAGTTCGGTCTTCTGGTTGCAGCAAGCTGGGGTCTCCCCATTTATACTCTGCCGGCCAAGCCCCACCCCCTGCGTGACCAGGACCATTGTGACGCAGAATCTGAGGGCCTCCATTGTGACCTAAGCAACTGGCACACAGGGCTTTTTGCTTTCCCACCTTAAGGTCCTTCACTCTCCTGGGCACAGAATAGATGTTTAATAGTAATTATAATGATAATAGCTAAGATTTATTAAGCATATGTTATGTGCCTTATGGTGCTAGAATTTCTCATGTATTTCCTCATTTAATCTTCTCAATAACCTTGTAAAGTAGGTATAATTCGTATATTATTACTCCCTATTTTACAGTATAAATTAACAAAAGTCCACAATAAAAATAAAGAGTCAAAAGGGTTTTCAGGAAAAAAAAAGTGAGAAGGGACCCATTTTAATTGTCATAAGGAAACCCTGTGATAGACAGTTATGGAAAACTTGGCTGTGGTCTAGTGAGAAGGCAGACTCTTTGGAGCTTTTCAAAATGTAAATGATTAACAATGCCTGTTTCCTACCTACTGCCTTGGAGAAAGGGGTTCCCCTTCATGGGCAGTGCACCTTGTAGAGAGGGTAGCAGGGAGTGGGGAGAAGGCAGAGTGAGAAAGAGAATTCACAAAAGAGAGCCGGGGGTGCTGGGATTCCTTCTGAGATAGACCCCCTGGATCACTGCTGGGTGTATCCTAAGGCGGGGGCCATTCTCATCCCATCCTTGGACTAGCAGATCTGGACAGTGAGACTAGTCTCCTACTGGGGGTGATGGGGAGTGAGGGCTGAGCCTGTCTCTTTGGGGTTTGCCAAGTACTAGGAATAATTACTGTAACAAAGGAAATTCTGAAATTTCTTTAATTACCATGACTTCATCACTATGTTGCTACTGTTGCTATTATACTCTCCTCATTTTTCTACAGGAAAAAATAGTAAGACACTCAAAACGATTTGTTGGTTGATTTTGACCAGAAGAAGGAAGGGGCAGCCAGACAACCCCACATACATATCCTGGTTCACAATCTGGCAACGTGCATTAGTTTTGATTACTGTGTAGCAAAAGACCACAGGTTTAATGGCTTTACACAGCATGAACATATGAACGTATCACGTGGCAGGTTTTGTGGGTCAGGAGACTCTGGCATGTTTTCTTACAGGGTGGAAAACAAGACATGGGTCACCTACAACCTGAAATACCTCAACCACTGAAATACCTACTTCCAAGCTCTTCCAGGTTATTGGAAGAAAGAGTTTATTTTCTTGGGACTGTATGACTACGGTCCCCACTTTTCTTGTGAACTGTAGGCCAGCAACTACTCTGAGCAGCTAGGTCTGGCCACTTAGCTCTGCCCATATAGTAAATATGCTAATGGATGTTTGATCTGCAAGGACCAGAGGGAGAAATTCTGTTTATCCCTGCCTCTGTGAAGGGTCCAGCATTTTAAGAACTCACCTGACTAGCTCAGATTCACCCTTGCTAATCTTCCTCCTGATCAACTTACAATCAATTAGCTTGGAGCCGTGATTACATCCGCCCCAATCCCTTCACCTTTGTTATACAGCATGTGATCTAGTTATGGGAGTAAAGGGTATAAACACTGCAGGGGAGAAATTGTGGGGGCCACTAGGTAAGCTTGTGGGGGCATGACGTGGTCAGGGATGAGAAGAGGCATCATAAGACGGCAGCCCAAACCACTGGTGAACGCAGGAGAAAGAGACAGGGACGTAAGGGAGGAGGTGACCAAGGCCCAGACAAAAGAAACCGTGGTCTGCCTGCCAAAGATATCTCTCCTGTTCTGGAAATGCTTCACCAGAGCCGGAGTGAGGCCAGAACCATAGGAGAGTTGGATATGTGCCTTCCAGACTAAGCTTCTCTCCTGTATCTGGCCATTCACCCCGGAAAGAGAAATCACATCACTGGCTAAGCACAGATCTGGGAGAGCAGGTTACATCATCCAGCATCACATCTCTGACCACCTGGCAGTCTGTGCGTAGTCTTATCCCGAGAGGGATTCTGTTGGGCAGGAGGCTAGGAGTCGAGGCTGAGACCAGATGCAGAGGCTTAGGGATTGGGTATGTTAAAGTAAACAGCCCTTAAGAAAAAGCTAAGCAGGTAACTGCAGGCAAGAACCTGCTTCCACTGGCCATCTCTCATCATCACCTTACTTGAACTTTGTCTAATTATAATATTTCCATTGTGGCTTTTAAAATTCTTCTGCCTTTGAAATCACCATGACAATTCTGAGACAACCATATAAAGTATGAAAATGAGAAGGAAGCCAATTCTAGGAATTATTACCCAGATTTTTAGTAAAAGTTCATCTATTTGGTCTTGATTCTGCCCCTCAATTAGTAAAACTATGAATGGGCCAGACCCACGTCCTCTGAGGGCAGCTGTGGTTTGTGGCACCTGCATGGTCTATCTCCTGAGAGTATACTTTTGATTTCAATAAAAGCTGTTGCTTGCTTGGCTTATGTGGTGTGTCCTGCAATTCTTCCCAAGAAAATACCAAGGACTTGTGAAAATCTCCACTCAGAGGACAGCAACAGTTCAGCAGGATGAGTGCTAAGTCTGACAGGGGTCATGTCTGGACTGGTGATTGGAAATATATTGGAAAAGTTATTGGCCATCCTTGACTTAGATGGTACACATCACTCAAAGTCTCAACAAATATTAAACAAAAGGCAAAGTGCTTGGGAATATCTGATACACGAGAAAGAGATGACCTTTGTAACATACTTTCTTATGCTTCTCGTGCTACTGCCATGGTAGTAGACTGTCATTTGTTTACTTCAACACCTTCTATGGGAAAGTTGTTTATTTACAGTCCTAATCCATCAATGATTTTGGGGAGAATAGAAGGTAAATGTAAGACTGTACAGAGTTCAAGGGGTGATGGATTCAGAAGACAGAATCCCTTTAATGTCTGCAGATCGTTCTGTGAAAGTGAACAGCCTACCGACTCACCACTATGCCCCAAAGCAATATGTGTATAATTTCTAAACGCTGCTTAAAACCCACGGAAAGAAGGAAACATTCCCATCAAAGAGAGGATTGATGGGGCGACTTCCTAAAGAGTCCTATGAGCCACATCCCATTTAGCAGAGAGAAATTCAGGGTCATGTCTGGGTCTCGAGTCTTCCACCCAACCTCGCTGTGATCAGATCGAGGCTCCCGCACATTTTAATACTGGGAACATTTGCAGTTCCTTGTCAGAGCTATCTCTGCATTCATGTTCCTTGGGGCTTGACAAAGAGAAGTCACCTCATTTTCACAACTTCACAGCATTTCTCACTTCATGAAAATGCCCCGTGTTTGTCACTCATACAATAATCAAAAGCAAGAAAGCAAATCCATCTGCAGAGGAGCAAAATGTGAGGCTAAATTAAAATTCTAATGGATAAGAATGACACGGAGGAAGCAGCTCACTGCTGAGAGTCATGGGAATGCAGATCTCACGCAGAAAGGCCCTCTGCCCACAGTCCTGGAGCTCTGTCTGCGGGGCTGGAGTTGGAAAAAGTAGGACAGAGCTGACATCAAAGTTCTGTGCCTCCTAGTCCCAGCTACTGCTTCTCTTAGCCCTCTGGCTTGGTTTCTCTTGGAAGGAGGTTATGTAAAGTCTGAAGGAACGACCCCTGGCAATGCTTTCTCACAGAAAATATCCCATTTTTTCCTTCCCCTTCCAACCATTTGTGTAATGGAGCTGCTTTGAAATAGACAATAAGCTATTACCCTTCAGGACTGAGCAAGGAAAGACAGCACCACCAAATGAACATGAGAACAAGAGGAAGGCACGTGCCCTTAAAATACTGGACAGAACACGTGTCTCTGCTACTCTCACCACTACTGAGTCCGTAGATACGAGGTGCATCAGGACTGTTCTTCTAATTCCTGTTCTATCCTTTGGGTGTAGAACTCAGGAGCACTCTATCAACTAATCGATTTTAAAGATCTTTGGGAAAAAACTAAATTAGATTCAATGCATTCAGGGGTGAATAACATCCCTGAAATTTGGGAATGAAATATGATTCCATTAAGAAGCTGCTGTGGAAATGAAAAAGAACAAGATATTTGGGAAATTCTAAGCATCTCTCTTCACAGAAGGAATTAAGAGGTGTGTTTAAGAAAGAAAGGTATTAATACTCTACTGCTATTCCAACTGTTTCCAATAACAGACAAATGTGCTGTTGTGCATTTATCAAGGAAGCCCGAGCCGTATGTGCATGGATTCTTCTGTTGCCATGGCAGAGCAAATGGTTTCTGTGTTACGATGGCAGTTGCCATATGTTCAGCTTCAAGTCAACTGATTCCATCACAAAGGAAGGAGAGAGAAGAAGGGCCTATTCCAAGATTTCTATTAGCACTGAGCTGTCATACAAGCCTCTGTTCTGGCCCAACACTGGGTACACGCCATAACATATATGGGATTCGTACACAGAAGCCATTAACAACTCCAGGAGTCTGATCAGCTCCTCACCCAAACACAATCCTCTGTAAGTTAAAAAATGGCTTATGAGGGGGTTTTAAAGAGTTGCAGAGTCCATTCTTTGGTGAGGGGTTGGAGGAAACTGGAGTCACCAATGACCATTCTGAGAGAGCTGGAACTTGAGACATAGAAAGGGAATGTGTGAACTCTGAGATCACAACTAGAATCAAAAAGTGTTTAATTGCAGTAGATAGATCCTGAATGAGTTCTAGAGTTTGAAGGCAGCTGAACCATTGAAAGCCACATCTCAGAGGGGAAGGAGTTGGGCACATTCTTGCCCAAAGTGTCTCTCTCTCTCCCTCTCTCTCTGTATGGAATTCTGGGCTGAGTGTTTCATGGTCTGACTCACCGTGACGATCATGTATGTGGTTATATAGTCAATTAGGACTTAAATATTCTCACTGTCAGAGCACTAATGAGTGTTTTAAGTATCCGAGAGATTACTTTTTGGTATTCTTCCAAGGTCCTCTAAGTAAGTTGGCTTTGCATCGGTAGAGAAATTTGTTTGTTTTTCTGGAACTCTGTGGCATGCTTTACTAAATTCCCCCTATAGCAATCTAAGTAATCCTTGAAGGAGTCCAAGCCCTTCCAAAATAGCCCACTATAATTAAAAGACTCTTGATGTTGAGGTAACATGGCCCCAGTGACCCTTTTCAAGGATCTGTATTTTCTTTACTGTGAAAATCCACAAGAATATCAGAAATATCAGACTCAAGCTAATCAATCTACACTGATTTTCTGTCTTTATCATGGTGAAATTTTGTGAAAGATCCAGATTATGACACTGATAGGGTTGTCATTCCTTTATGAGGCATCAAATCTATCAGACAACCCACTACACATATGGGCAAAGGGTTTAAAAAGACACTTCACAAAAGAATTTTCAACAGTTTTTTCTGTTTCAATTAACAGATCAAAAACGTGCTGAATTTCATTCCTATCCAGAGAAATGCAAATTAAAACTGTACTAAGGTACCACTACACACCCACCAGAGGGCTCAAATGTAAAAGGCCAGCAAGATCCAATATTAAAACGATGTGGGGTATACAGAACTCTCCCATGTTGCTGGTAGGAATGTAAACTGCTGATACTACTTTGGAAAATAGCTGGGCATTATCCACTAAAATCCAAATATCCTGGCCCTAATAATCATACTCCAAGGCAATGACTTTTCAACCAGTGTGCTGCAAAAGTTTTTAAAGATCATTAAGTTATTTTCAAATAAGTTTAAAGCACATAAGTATATTCTGTTTTGTATTCTTTGTTTTCTTTTTTCTTTTTATTTTTTGATCAACATAATTTAAGGGTGCCACAGAAGTTTAACTATAGGTTCAAGTGTGCCATAAGATAACAAATGATGAAAACCCCTGGTCTAAGGTGTGTGCCCCAGAGGCACAGCTGCCCAAGTGCACCAGTGAGCATGCTCCGAGCCCCACTGCTTCTATTCACCCCAAGAGAAGTTTTCATTAAATATTAAATATTAAAATTGTTAATAAATCCATTTGTCATCAGAATACTACATAGCATTGAAAATGAAGAAAGTCCAGCTGCACTTGAGAACATCGTTAACTCTGCAGTATAGGAGAGCAGGTGCTACCAAGAAAGATCATGAAGAAGGCTGGACTTGGATTGTGGCCACGTGTGTTTTTATTCACTTTGTGTGTGTGTGTGTGTATGTGTATTTTACCTACTGTCTACTAAGTTGTATTTCTCAGTTTTTAAAAAAGTCAGCATCAAATAGCCACCTTAAGTAGAAAATAATAGCTTTTGTGAAGACTTTCTCCAAAAATTTGGAATGTAATTTAAACGAATTTCAGTAGCCAGCTAGGAATCTGTTTTCCACTCATCTATTTCAACTCCTCTTGGCAATGCTTGTATCGTCTACCTAGCAATCCTTTAGGATAATGAGGTTTACAGAGATACATGTCAAGAAATGTTGAGTTGGCCCCTAAGAACAGTTGAGAGAGTTCAGAGTTAAAAAGTACTTGAAGGAGGCAGGAATATCTACCTACCAATAATATCCTCCTTATTATTATTATTATTGGATATTACTGCATCCTTTTTTTGCAAGGGGGCAGGGACTCATGTCTGAAGGATCCTCATCAAACCGTGTGTTTCCTCTGATAAGCTCTTGTTATGATAATTATTATCACTCCAGAGATGCCGATAATTATATTTAGACAGTTTTTAAAGCAATATTGTAAAATATTTTTCCCCATTTAACACTAGCATCAGAGCTGAGAAATGCTCAGTCTGATGAATTGCAAGGCTGCTGGTCTGTCCGCAAAGTGTTCCCATCAACCGTGTAAGTGAGTTTTATAATGTATACATTATTTTGGAGGGAAACACACTCTTTTGGAAAGGACCGATTCTTGGCACATAATCAGTTCCCATTGAATTTAAATGACTTTTGGTCCTACACCAATGCTGATAAAATACTTTCAAACGTACAGAATATTAACCAAATGTTTATATTAAACAACTCCTTTCAGGTGAAAATGCACTCGGCGAAGCGTAGCTCCCTGGAGCAAGTCGGTGAATATTAATGTTCAGCAGATCATAAGAAGTTACAAGTCCTCCGATGTTGGAGGCTGAGGGGGAGATAAAAGAGCAAGGTTGGTGGATGGGCCCTGCCAGGGGGAGGTGCAGACACCTTGGACATAACCTCATTGACATGGAAATGGAGTTTGCAACACATGCAATCCAGACTGCCCGGGAAGGAGGCAGACACAGGCGGGGAGGAAGAACGCCCGTGTGCGTTGCAGACCTCACCACCCTGCAGACCTAGGCAGGTCTCAGGCCTGCCCAGGGTCCAGTTAGCAGAGAAGATTTACAGGACATGCCACATAATAAATGCCAGCCAACTGCCAGTTAATCATGAGCCCCAATTTCGGGTAAGTGAACATTTGCTTATCGCGAAAAGCATTTGGACTTATATTAAGTATTATAGTATTTCAAACCTGCTGAAGCACACTGGCCATTTCCAATCATTATTGTTTATCTGTAGGTTTCAGGAAGTTATGTAAATGCACGACTTAGGGTACATATACACATGTTTCAGGGGCAAGAAAGCTTTTATCAACCAGCGTGAAGGTGAAATGAACCTGGCATATCTCTTGATGTGGGAAAGGCCAGATGGGAATGTGAAGGCCAAATGCAATGCCCAGCGCTGACTAGGATGTTGGTGAGATCTGGGTAGGTTAGCTTCCCTTCGAATTGCTGTTCAAAGACAGTGACATTTCAGGTCATCAGTGAGAAGTGTTAATAATGTTTTAGACTTCGATGCATTTTTATTTTTTTGTTGTAGTTATAGTTTAATTTTAGTAGAACCTCTGTAAGTGGACCACCCACAGGACTATAACAAACTGGTCAACATACGGAGGTGATCAACATAAGGAGCTTCCACTGAGTACACGTGCATGTCTAGACTACGGAAATTAGGTCAACTTAGGAGGTGGTCGGTGTAGGGAGATGGTCAACTATGGAGGTTCTGCCATATATTCTTAGCAGCTACTTTAAAATTAGTAAGGGTCAATCTTGTCAGGTTTACTCAAGTTCTGAATAAATGATGGCAGAGAGAAACAGATGCTGTTATTCCCATTTTACAGATGAAAGAATTTCTGGCCAGAAAAGTCTCTCTCTGATTTTGTAGCCATATCATAGCCTCAGTGATGGCTTTCCTCAATCATCCTAAAATATTGACACACTGTAATTTTCAAACACTTTTTACAGAAAAGTGGAATGTAGAACTTTTCCTAAAATTCCGTTCTAACCTCTCTACTGGCACCTCCCATCTAAGAAGACTTGTAAGCTTGCAGATCCAGATGGCACAGGAGGCTGTCACCCAGCAGCTGTGCTTGGCACATGAAGTGGATGCGGGCCCCCAGAGAGGGTGAGTGATGGGCTAAAAATCAGCACAGCTTAGACCTGAGCCAAGATTACAAACCCCACTTGAGTGGCTTCCCTGCCATGTTGAATCTTTGGGCTTATTGCCAGTCAGGGTTTTACCTGGACAAGCACCCCCCCATGCCTTGGTTGCAAGGCAGACCTAGCCAACCTTCAACAGACACTGATTGAGTAGCAATGTCAAAGTTAAGAGTAGAAAAACAGATAAGCATAAGATTCTTCCTTCTTCTTCAAGAGTTTATATGAGGTTGGACAATTAATTTTGCGAACTCACCCTAAAAAAAGGGCTTTGAGGGGTGGACTAGGCACTGGCATCAGTGCATAGCTTCCCGGGGGGGAGGACTTCCAAGGTGAGCATTGTGATATCAGCAATGAGGTCCATGGTCCTTTACCTAGGATGAGTTTGCAAATTTAATTTTCAGACCTCATAATCTGGTTGGGAGGAAAAGTGAGATATTCAATACTTAAGTTACTGTATGAGACAATATAAATATGGTCACCAGGCCAAACAAAATGAAATCCAAACTTATAGGAGCAGGACAGGTGATTCCCCAAAACAATCCCAAAATATGGGCAAGGCATAAGTAAGTAAACAAAGTTTCTTAAATCAAATAAGTTTGTGGCATGCTGCACATTATGGAGTCACAAGACACAAAGACATTCAAATACTCTAAGACATCCCACAGTAAAACAAACAAACAAACAGAAAACAATGGAATGATTTCCAGTCTTGTGTTTCTCAAACTCATAAAACCTTTTCAAGGCTTTCAAGGGATGTGGCTCTCCAGGCTCCTCTATGGGATCCTAAACTCTAACCACACCTGTAACTAATATTACTTGTTTCAGGTCCTAGTCGTCTTTTTAATTCCCACTTTGGACGCAGTATGTGGAATGGAGTTTCTTGCATTTCTCTGTTGAGTGAATAGATACCTTCCTGGTGCTGTGAGGGACCACATTCTCTGTCCTCTAGTGCAGCCTCCTCAGACATTGAATGTTGATACAAATCCTCAGCACATATTGTTAAAATGAGTTTCTCATACCATAGACCTGGGGAACGGCCTGATACTCTGATTTTCTCATCATCTGGGTGAAACCAATGTTACCAGCCCACATTTTAAGGCCGTGAGGAGATGGGAGCTCTCCTCAAGCAAGAGGCGGACACCATGAAAGGAGGTGATACTTGTCATCACAGATCCAGAGCACAGTTCTACGGGAAGAGCAGGGTGGACATGATTTATCCTGCCTGGGCATGCAGGCAGGAGGCAGGCAGTGGAGGAGTGTCTTGTAAATTTCATGGGGAGGGATGTTTTGAGACGAGCTTTGAAGAGTGACTAGCATTTTGCCAGAGAGAGGAAAACAAGACACATGGGTTGATCCAACAATATGAGCTAAACCCCGGAGCAAGGCACAGTCCACTGCATGCTCAGGGAATAGGGAGGCAGGAGCAGGGGGCACTCAGGGACACAACTGGGCACGGAGGGGACAGCAGGAGTCAAGGCTAGAAGGGACATTGAACTGGTTTATGAAAAATATTGCATTTAAAAATTCAAACCTTTGATGGTGGGATTCCAGAAATAATAAACTGGCAGAAAGGAAATTTGAGTGGGTGGGTGGGAATTGTCTTGCTGCCCTTCCGTTAAGCCATGGACGCTCTCTGCTCCTGACGCAGCCTTACTTTCAAATTGTAATGGGATGTCAGAGGGGTTTTCAAAATCCCATGATTGATAGGGCATGATCAATCCCGTTCATTGTTTGGAGCTTATTTTGTTTTTAAAAAGCACTTAGCATTTCAAGAGTTCTTTTATAGGCATCTCTACAAACCTATGAAGCCGTAAACTTTATTTAGCAGTTACAAACTACTACTGCTTACAGGGTTGTATTCTTCCATCCTGTTTCAGATTTTAGTCCAGCTGTTCTGGGATCTTTTATTTTAGAAACCAGAAAACCAGGGCTATTAATAGAATCAGGCAGCTAATTTAAATCTGATAATGTGCTGACACTTGGCTGCGTACTTCAGCACAGATGCCCCTGTGTACAGTGTGTATTTATTTCTGTACAAATTTGTACATGCGTATGTATAAATAACAGCAAATACTATGAAGTCAACACCTAATATTTCACTGGGCCACCTGGGAATTATCCTCTGCCTCATATACAGGTCATTCTATTGACATATAAAAATAATTTGGAGGGTGATTTGAGGCCTGCAACCTCAAGGGTCAGAGTTATTATTACACAATGGAGCATACACACTGCTTCTTCTGGATGGAAGAGAGGCCCATAGAAACCCACAAATTTGCTACTAACCTTTCCTTGTCTTTCTTCATATTGCTTATACTGCAGCCATATTACTTGCAATCTTCTATGTATATCATACAATTTTCCTCATCTTGCTTCTGTTATTCTCTCTGTGAATTACAAAAGAATTTGGGCTTTGAAGTTAGCTTCAGGTTCAAGTCTTAGCTCTGCCATTTTCTAGCTATGTGATTTGGAGCAAATTACTTGCTACACTAAGCCTGTGCCTTCATCTGTACCATGGAGACAGTCACTGCACTTACATCAAACGAGATCATACAACTGAGCACGTAGCACAGTGTGCAAATCTGATTCGTGCTGATAGAAATCAGAGCAGTGGTTGACTAGAGTGACGAGTCAGCGTGTAGCCCTTGGATGGGGCATACGGAAACTTTCTGAGGCAATAAATATTTTGTATATCTTATCGAGGGGAGTGGTTACATAGGTGTACTTCCCCCATCTAAGAAGAGTCACTCTAAGAAATGAGAGTGACTATTATTATCATAGTTCTCTCATGTCTATTCCAAATCCTATTTGCTTTTCAGTTCAGCTTAGACACCACTTTTTCCATGGAATTTTCATAGTTTCCCAAATTAGAAGAGAGGCATTTTACTTTGAACTTGGCTTTCACTTCTAAGACACTTACAGTCTTCCTAGTGTTAAGATGTAGCTCTTTGTATATCTCTGCCATCACCTCGTGATTGTCAGCCCCTTGGTGAGGAGTCTCTGAGTGGTCTTGGAATGCTATACAGTGTCTAGTAGAGATCTACGCATTCTTCATCCTTCTATGAAATCATTGTGAGAAGAGTGAATTCTGCGTGATTCTGTAGAGTTCCCCCGAACTCCACTGTGGTACCTCAGTACATCCAAATACTCATGTGATACTCGTGTGATATTTTCACGAGCAAGGCTTCCTCCTCACTTGGGCTGTGGCTTCCATATACATATGTTGGCTCTGTTACCTTCCATATACATATGTTGGCTCTGTTACAATTATGGGCTACTTTTTATAATTTACACAGGCACACATATTAGCCTCGGACATGTATGCATGAAGTAGACTTTACTGAAGATGTGGAGAACCAGGTGGCAAAGAGGAGGGACTCAGGCCGAGGCTTTGCCCTGATGCCTCAATCTCACACAGTGCCTTCCAACACCCCCTCGTTTCTTCTCCACAACTTTTTATTTCCCCCTCCCCCTCAAGAAAAGAAAGGTGTTCCTTTCTGAAAAAAATCAGCCATGATCTTGTTTTTGCTTGAGTCCTAGCCAACATCCATGTCCTCAGTCTCATCTTGAACCCGCGCTCTTATGGATGCTGTTTTCCCACACCAAGCAGTCCTCACCAGGTGTGAGTCCAAGCTCTTTCCTTTGTTAACTGTGTGAACAGGGGCAAAGGGCTTGAACTCTGGTGCTAGTTGTGAAGATAATGGTCCATGTTACAGAATGACCAAGTGAAAGTGAAGAGGAAGAATGGAATGAAGACAACCGAAAGGAAGGTTGATGGCTTTTATAGAATAGATTACATTAGCTTCCAGTTTTATAAAAAGAATAGATTGTAGAGAGGGAAGGATGACTCAGGGCTCCCCTCCTAAACCACCTTCCATACTGGCTACCCGAAGCATGACCATACGGGACCCACTTGCTGGAGGGGAAGATATGGGAATCTTGGAGTTTTAAACACGTTGGGTTGTTTTGATAGCCTTGGAGGTTATGAGAGTAAAACAGAAGCCAATAAAAAAAATGAATTTTTTTCTACGAATGCTGATGTTGTATTTTCTTTTTTTATTTTTTTTTATTTTTTTATTTTTTTGCAGTTTTTGGCCGGGGCTAGGTTTGAACCTGCCACCTCACCTACTCCTTTGAGTCACTAGTGCTGCCCCTTTTTAAATTTTTTTTAATTTCATATTAATATGAGGGTACAAACAATGAGGTTACAATGTTTGTGTTTGTTAGGTGAGGTCCCCATTATAGTCATGCCCCTCACCCAGGAGGTGTGCCATGCACCCTTACATTGTGCCCATTAGGTGAGAGCACATCAATTCCCCTCCGTCCTCCTCCTCCCCCCCCACCGGAACTTGAATTTGATTGAGTTTTTCTTTTTTCATTTTTCTTTTTGTTTGTTTGTTGGTTTGTTTGAGACAGAGTCTCACTTTGTCACCCTCAGTAGACCACTACGGCATCATAGCTCACAGCAACCTCAGACTCTTGGGCTCCAGCAATTCTCTTGCCTCAGCCTCCCAAGTAGGTGGGACTACAGGAGCCCACCACAACGCCCAGCTATTTTTAGAGACAAGGTCTCACTCTTGCTCAGGCTGGTCTCCAACTCCTGAGCTCAGGCAATCCACCTGCCTCAGCTTCCCAGAGTGCTGAGATTACAGACAAGAGCCACCCATGCCCCATGAGTTTTTCTCTTGTGTGGGTGTGTATTAGTTCATCTACTGAGTTCATATTAGTATTGAATACATTGGATACTTGCTTTCCCATTCTTGTGATACTTTACTAAAGAGAATGTTTTCCAACTCTATCCAGGTTAATGTAAAAGATGTAAAGTCTCCATCTTTTTATGGCTGAATTATATTCCATGCCATATATAGACTATGGTTTATTATTCATTCATGGGTTGACGGGTACTTGTGTTGACTCCACATTTTGGCAATTGTGAATTGAGCTGCAATAAATAATCTAGGGCAAATGTGCTTATGTCCTTATAAAAAAAATGATTTTTTTTCTTCCTTTTTGTCTCATGAAGACTTTTAAGACTTTTTGCAAATAGCTAAGATTTCAGTTGTATTCCATAAAAGAGGAAGATACATGTTCAACAGGAAGAATTTGTCTAGAATAGAGAAAGAGAGAAATATATTCAAGAGATCCATAAATGGGCAGCAGCATGATGAAGGGTGGGCCAGTCAGGAAGGAATGCTCCTGGAGAGTTCTCTGCCATCTTTCTGAAACTGAGAAAAGGGAGTGGCCTTCTTGTGAAGAGTCCACTTCAACTGCAGACTGGCTTAATACAGAGAGTCCCTGGGTTATGAGCAAGATAGGTCCTGTAGGTTGAGTTGAATTTGTATGTAAGTTGGAACAGGTACGTTGCCCTAGTAATAGCACCTGTAATAGCATCTCCATTCATAATTGTGAGCTGTACATCATTTGGATTTTGCAAACTTGGGGACTTACTATAACAGCCCTCATTCACAAGTGCAAGTTGTCTGTACTCAGGTGTTTGTAACTTGGTGATTGCCTCTGTGCCTATTCCAACATGAGCCATTCCAAATTGTTCTGGACTCAATTTAATATATTAACTCTTTAATTCAATCCATATCATGTTCAGAAAATGAGGCAAATCTAACAACCAGAAGCTCTTAGCAGCACATTAGTATCACCAGGAGAATTTTTATAACGTTTGATTCTCAAGCCACACCTCAAACCAATTAATCAGAAGCTGGAGGTGGTCCCTAGCCACAAATAATTTTTTTGTTAAATAATAACTGTGTACATTAATGCAATTATGAGGGTACAATGTGCTGGTTTTATATACAATTTTAAATACTTTCATCAAACTGGTTAACATACCCTTCACAGCATTTTCTTAGTCATTGTGTTAAGACATTTATATTCTACACTTAGTAGATTCAACACATACCCTTGTAAAATGCACCATAGGTGTGCCCCTGCCAATTACCCTCCCTCCACCCATCCTCCCCCCTCCACTCCCCTCCCCCTCCTCTTTCCCTAGGATTAAGAACAAATCCAAACAGTCATAAATAAGTTAAAACATGACTACACAGCCTTCTGGTGTCATGATGGAGTATTGTCTACTAGGCCCACCCAAAGACCATCTAATTCTTTAGGGTAACATATCTTCATTGAATTTCCTATTTCTGGGACATTTTACTTAGGATATTTCATAACTCTGTCAAAGTAGACGCCTTGCAGAACAGTGGTTCTTAAACTTTGATGTGTAACAGAATTACTTAGAAAACTAACAAAAAAAGTACAGAGGCCCAAGTTCATTAAAGTAGAATAGGGGTTGGTTTTCTGTAATTTTAACAAGAACTTGGGTGATTCTGACAGATGCCAGAGTTTGACAACTATTGTTGTAAAAGTCTGACAGCCACGCAATAGATTTGGTTCAATAACAATATTAACACCTTTTTTCCCAAGTAGAGATGCTAATAATTTCTGTCCAATTTCAAAGTTACATGATCCATGGAACATTCACCAGTTTTGAACCTAACCTACCAGTCTTATTCCAGTGTTCTTTCACGACCTATGTCTGCCTATTCTTTCTGATCTGTCTTTGAACCAATTTAAACTCATCCTGCTGGTTCCCTCATTAAATGAATCAAATAAATCTTGGGAAGTACTCACTGTACACTTGTATGAGAGTCAAGTTTTCAACTTTTAAAAATCATACTTTGACACCAGGTGATACCAACATGCATCTAAGAGCAAGATTCACTGCTACAGACAGAAGCCAAAATCCTGGGAGGCGTCCAAAGGGAAGCCACTGTTCTTCCAGTCCAGGAAGAATAATATAATCACTCTTAAAAAATTTCATGAGTCACACCTGATGATCATAAAAATTAGCATTTACTAAGTGTTTACCATTACCCAGCACTATTCTAAGATCTTTGCACATAATATTAATTCCTAACCCTTTAAGAGAGGTATTCTCATCTTTATTCCAATTTTATGAGATGAGAGAACCAGGACACAAACAGTCCAAGCAATACATCTATATTCACATAGTTGATAAAAGAGGGAGCCCTTCCTCTGCCTGTCATGGCTAAGGCATGCCATTCTTCAGGATGGGAGAAGAGACGCCTTTAGGGTTATGTACCTAGGGTCATGGAATCATGCATTTAAATACATGAATTATTGGGGGGGAAAGGGGCAACACAAAATTTCATATTCTTATAGCTGCTTTCATTGGCAGAGCTGTAACATACTCAATTATTCTTACCCACCCCCCAGATTAGAGATCACCCTCATTAGGAAAGAATAGATCAACAAGAGAGTTTTATAAGCAACTGTAAGCCTGATAGAAACCCTGATTGGTATCTGAGAAGAGACATCCGACATTGGGTAGAAATGTGAAACTCTTGTCAAGTAGTACTGTGTATTCCCAAGGTGCAAAAGTAAAAACATAAAAATGAAAGGGAGAAATATTTTAAATTGCTTCCTAATTTAAACTCATACCCAAATCGACATTCGGGCAGGTCCATCAAGAAGCACTTGGTGAGAGATCACCCTTGCACTGAGTGCTTTTTATACCATGAGCAAAGGTCTGAATTGTAAGTAATATTGGCAAGAACAAGCTATAAGTTAAGATGCAAATACAAACCGAGTGTGCGCTGTTCTGGCTTCAAGCCTGGTAATTGAATTTCCAGTTTATTATCCTTAATGTTTTTTAATGTGAGTTTGCAATTCAGGCAAAATGGAAAGCTGCTCCTCCACATCTTTCCCCTGAAGCACTTCCAGGAACAATTTCTTTGCAGAGTCAAGAAATGGTTTGGGTCAGGAGTGCACTTTAACTTTTTCAAACTCTAGAAAAGTCTGTTCCAGGGAAGCACCAACCCAAGGATTACTGAGGAGCACAGATCTGGAGGTCAGGGATTCTGCAGTCCAAACCAGGCACTGAAGCTTTACTTATGCAAAGGGAAAATCTGAATGCTAGTTAAGAAGCCATATCTTGTCTGTGAGTTTCAAAATAGTACTGTAGACATTCAGGGTCCTGGACAGTAGATGGAGAATCGGTTTTCAAATGCAATCAGCTGCTGCATCCCATGTGCTTGGCTGATACCCCCAACAGTCTGAGCTTCTTGGCTACAATAGCTAAGCCATACACTTAGCACACTGCCCCCTGCTTTTTCTAAAACTAGCCCTACAACAAGGCCAAAGACTAAATTGCCTTGAAATAGTCTTCTTAATGAAGAAAGAGGTTTAAAGGGGTTAGCTATCTTATTGCAATAATAATAATGATAAGAATAACAAAAACAGCAACTACAAACTTAACTTAATGAGGACTTACCATGTTGCAAGCTATATTCAGCTTTATGCATTATTTATTATGCCTTATTGTACATCGTTTATTATATCATTTAACTCTTACAATAGACCTAAAGGGTAGGTCATTGTCTCTAACTTCATTAAGGGAAACTGAGGTTCAGAGAGTTCAAGTAACTTTCCCCAGATGATATAGTTAGAATGGGGGCTTAGCTAATGTCAAATCCTAAATCTGTCTATTCTGAAGCCTGGGCTCTTTATTACTAGGTTAAGGGAAGAAGCTGCACTCATATCTTCCCTTCTATTGGACTGTATACTTTTGTCTTTCTGTAAACATTGTTTAAATAACTGTGTCTTTGTGTATACCACAGTAGAACCTCCATAAGGTGACTACCCAAGGGACTGTAACAAGCTGGTCAACATACAGAGGTGGTTAGCAAAAGGATCCAGGCCTACTGTACTGATAGATACATGTGGTGCATGTCCAGGCTATGAAAATTTGATCAACTTAAGGAGGTGGTCAATGTGGGGAGGGAGGTGGTCATCTGTGGACGTTCTACGTAGTTTGGTAAAGGAACATGTGCATTTAAAAAAATCTTCTGTAATATTCCCTCTAAAGAAGTTGCACTGATTCACCTTCCCACTAACAGACCATGAGTAGTACTCTTTTTTTTCTTGAGACAGAGTCTTACTCTGTCACCCTGGGTAGAGGGACATGGCATTATTATAGTTCATAGCAACCTCAATGTCTTGGGCTTGAGCAATACTTTTGCCTCAGCCTTCCTAGTAGCTGGGACTTTAAGTGCCTGCCATAATGCCTGGCTAGTTTTTCTATTTTTAGTAGAGATAGTGTCTGGCTCTTGTTAAGGCCGGTCTTGAACTCCTGAGCTCCGGCAATCCACCTGCCTTAGCTTCCCAGAGTTCTGGGATTTCAGGCGTGAGCCACCAGGCCTGGCTGAGTACTCTTTACTGTATACATTGACATTCATGCCCTTGCCACTTGAGTCTCCCACCAATGTTATGAAACAGGCCATTTTTCTTATATGAGTGAAGGCTATGAGTGAAGGTTAAAACTCAAATGTTCTTTTTCTTTTTGTTTGAGACAGAGTCTCACTATGTCTCTGTCAGTAGAATGCAATAGCATCATAACTCACAGCAACCACAAACTCCCTGGGCTTAAGCAATTCTCTTGTCTCAGCCTCCCAAGTAGCTGGGACTACAGGTGCCCGCCATGATGCCTGGCTATTTTTTGGTTGTAGTTGTCATTGTTGTTTGGCAGGCCTGGGTTGAGTTCAAACCCACCAGCTCTGGTATATGTGGCTGGTACCCTAGCCTCTGAACTACAACCCTAAACTCTAAAACTCTAAACTCAAATGTTCTAATCCTAAGTGCAGGACCATTTCTTGGAGCAAATTATGCTTTAGTGCTGCAAAGATAAATAAAAAGTCGATACCCTCTGTTTTTACCCCTGACAGATGAAAACAAATATAGCTGGGTTTTGTGGTTCAGAGCTCTGGGATAAGGGCTTTAACATAATTTGGAACACACTAAAATACCACTTATTAGAGTTTGGGATTGATCTGTGACCTTCTATTGTTCAAAGGCATTTTCCTTTGTAACAATTCCATGGAAAGAAAAACGACTTGTGAGTTGTATTTATTAAAAAGCCCAAGGGCATTTGAACATCAATTTACATTTTTTATAAGAAAAATGGTAGTTAAGTGTAAATGGAATGTCAAACATGTGGCTTACATTTTCTTTAAGATGCATGCGGGCTTTAAACACTAATAAAAATACTTAGGAAGAACACATTCCATGACACAGTAAGTTTAAGATACACAGGACATTCAGAGCAGCCTGAGACTCACAGAGTCTTGCAGAAAAGACTAAGCAAGGGGTCATCTGTCCCCCACGTGAGACTTCAGAGAACGGGTCAGCTCTCTGGTTCCACAGTCTACCCACACGTGGCACTGTGACTTGAGGGGATGTGAAATATGCTAAAGTTAGGAAAGACGTTATCATTACATCCCATCATTGAATAATCACCTATTCCATGCCAGGAATCCCACATGTGAAGACAAACAAAAGGCAAACCTCCTCTTCAGGAGCTTGAATTCCCAGGAAGGAAACCAGAAAAGGGGAGAAACAAACAAGGACACGTGATCAGTAGGATGTGACGTGGTGCTGGGAAGTGCAGAGAGAGACCTTTACCCTTAGTGGGGCGGGGGTAGGGGGAAGGGTGAGGGAAGATGTCCTAACGGAGGAGACATTCACTTGGGGTCCTGGAAGTGCAGCAGCACAAAGACTTTGCTGAGGACATGGCAGCACTAGACCAGAACACACAGCCCAGAGACACTGGGTGCTGGACTTCACAGGGGATGCGGCGCTGTAGCCTCCCTTACCCGTGATTCTGCTCTCCATGGTTTCAGTTACCTGAGGTCAACTGTGGTCCAACAATATTTATAGGAATAAAAAATTCAGAAACTTTAAATTGTGTGCCATTCTGAGTAGCCTGACGAGCTCTGTCATCCACCCAGTCCATCCCACTCAGGACTCAAATCATCCCTTTGTCCAGCATGTCCCACCTGCCCTGCGTTACTATACGGGGGAAATGTAGTACTGTGTACAGGGTGAGTGTTCAGTACTCTCTGAGTTTTCAGACATCCACAGAGAGTCCTGCAACACATCCTCCAAAGAGAAGGGGGGACAAATGTGGCTCCATTTGACGAAGATGTGCAATGGACTGTGGAGGGAAGAATAATTAACAGGAAGGTCGGAGAGCAAGCAAGTGCCATATCAGGTAAAGATGACTTAACTTCATTGAGAAGAGTCAGTAAAGAGTTTAAAGGATAAATTTTGTGTTTAGAAAGATTATCCTTGACTATTGATGAGAAACAGATTGGATAAGGGTAGTACTCAAGACAAGGAGATCAGAATGACTTTGCTAAAATTCCATGAGAAATGATGGCGACCCAGATGCAGGCATTAGCAGCAGGGATAGAGAGAACTGGGTGGATGGGAAAAGTTCATGTTGTGATGCCTCAGTGTGGTCAAGGGCAAAAGAAGAATTATGGTGACTTGACTTTTTTGACTTAAGCTTGAACATTGAACCTCAGAAATGGACACATTGACCGCAGCTGGACTAGAGGCAATGCAGCCTGTTGAAAAAGGCACTTATTTTAATTCATTTAATTTGCTTCTAAACATAAACAGAAAGCAATAGAAATGAGACACATTAATGACTGTTCACATAAAATGTTAAAGGAATCTGTTAATCCTTTAAGATTAAGAGTTAAGGACACCCAGAAGACTCTACATTGTAAATGAAGAACTTTCTCATAAAAATGACATTACACAATAATATCATGCCCTAGAAAAGAGGTTAGGATATGGAAAACTCCCATTCACTGGTGGTGGGAATGTATATTACCACAACCCAATTTTACTTTTCTGTGTAAAGCCTGGAGGAACTCCAGTGTACACACACATGTACAAGAATATTTATTGAATCACGGTAGGAAAGAAAAAAATCAGAATGTTCTTTAAATATCTGTCAAAAGATGAGTGAGTACATTGTGGTATTTTCACATGATAGAACATTATTCTGCTGTTTAAATGAATAAACTAAATTTAAATGTATAAAAATGGATAGATCTCAAAAACATAATCTTAAATAAAAAGACAGGTTGATGAATGATAAGCACATATGACATTAAAATACTCCATTTTATTGTTTATAGGTCCTATGTTAATAGTGAACACATTAGTAGTAGATGCATAAGAACACGCCTGATACTTGAGGTAGAAGGGCAAAATCAAGAATAGATAGATATAAATGAGCTTCAAAACTGTCTGGGTTGCTGAACCATTTCTGTAGTTTCTCAAGCTTTGCACCATTGACATTTTGAGCCAAGTAACTCTTTGTTAAGGAGTACTGTCCTGTGCATCAGTGTAGGATACTGAAGACATCTCTGGCCCTACCCACAACTTACAGTGGTACTTTCCCAAGTCATGACCATCATAAACGTCTCTCAAATTGTCAGATTGTCCTCTCGGGGGCAAAATCACCTTGGGGGAGAACCACTCATTTAACAGATTGGAATTTCCCACATTTTTTCCTTATACTTTTCTTTTTTGAAATATTTTATAATAAAAGGGTAGAGATGAGAAGAGAACATTCTTTTAGCTACCGTTTTAATCACCTCTAGGAGATGCTGGTGCTCAGACATGGAGATGTAGGAAATAAGCCCCTGTCCCCAAGAACTCTATGTCTGGTGAGGTCACATAGCTGGAGGTAAAGAGGCCTTAGAATGGAACAGATCAAATCTGAGGACAGATCTAAGCACAGTTCTGGGGTGTCAACTGAGAGTACACTCAGCTGAGAACATCACAGCATGAAGCCATGTTCCCCTATAATGGAAAGTGTCTTTTTAAAATATTATTGTTGGGGATTCATTGAGGGTACAAGAAACCAGGTTACACTATGGAAAGTATTTTGTAGCCTTGGGCAACCTTGCTTTTTTTTCTTTTTTTTGAGACAGAGTCTCACTATGTCACCCTTGGTAGAGTGCCATGTCGTCACAGCTCACAACAACCTCCAACTCTTGGGCTTAAGCAATTCTCTTGCCTTAGCCTCCCAAGTAGCTGGGACTATAGGCACTCGCCCCAATGCTAGCTATTTTTTATTATAGTTGTCATTTTTGTTTAGCTGGCCCAGGTTGGGTTTGAACCCTCCAGCCTTGGTGTATGTGGCTAGTGCCATAACCACTGTGCTACCACCCCCAAGCCAGATTACTAACTTCTATTCTGAAAATACTGATTCTGGTGAGCTGTATGCCACATCATTACACAGGCCAAAGAGCAGCCAAGGAAGGGAGTTGAGGAAGGAGAGAGTTCTTCTTGCTGCATTAACCAAAAAGACTAGAACAGAAGGAAGCCTCTGAGCTGAACCACAAGTGAACAGACTACAGTGAACGGCTGTGACTTGGTTAAGTGTGAATAGAAGATGGTATTCCATGTCTGAGAAAGAACAAGAATAAATTAAGTCAAAGCAATGGGAAATAAGGCAATAGAGGGGAGAACTATCATTCTGGTTTGATCTAGAACATCAGATTCAAGACATCACCGAACTATTTAATGCTTGTCCACCCAAGTCTTCATACAAAAATTAGTTTCACCTGGCAGTTCCTACAATGTATACAACCTAGATCTTCCCACACAACAAAAAGAACAAACTGCTAACTGTGGAGCTGCCAGGATTAGCAGTTGGGGATGGAGGGGGTGTTTATATTCCAGAAATGGAGCAATAACCTTATAGCATTGACAGTGTCACTAGTAGGACTTGAACACATGATTTCATATCTGGCTCTCTACTCACATACAAGGTCACACATCATCATTGCTTTCTATCATCCTGGAGGGAACATGACCCAAGATGTACTTTCACCATCCTTCCTTCCATCACAACTCGTGATTCCCAAGGAATGTCTCTGTCCTAATGGATTAATTCAATTCACAGAAATTAATTTTATCAGGAGTTCTTTCCATCTTTTAAAATACAGTGGATCACAATGGAAGAAGAAGTCTTTAAGAACCATCTGCATTGCTGCTAAATAATCACATTTACTGGGATTTATTTAAACTGCTTTTAAAAACATTAAAACTCATTTAATATACTCTAAATATGAATACTGCAATAGGAAATAACTACTTTATGGACTGTTCATAACCTGTTAAAATTTCAACCTGATTTGTTATTTAGTGTACTGTAAATCAAAACTAATTACAAATATTGGCACTGATGACATGGGAATCAATGGCTTTTAATTTTAATTGCTTTGACACAGCTGAGGCACAAGGATTTCTAAGCACTATGTGACTATCTTAATACACTGTTTAGAGGTAAACTATTGTAATTCATATGATTTTGTTCACACATAACTCCATGACATCTCTCCTATGATATGTAAAAATACAAAACCAGCAGATTGAAATAGTTTAACAAATACTTACCAGAAATGAAAATTAGCATCTAGCAAGTGATTTTAGAGGAAGACAACTTTCCAAATGACTGTCTTCCAGAAAATAGTTTTCAAAGGTTATATTCCCTCAAGTATACATGTCTACAATCAGTGTTGCACTCATAATGAGTTAGTGAGAATAGAATTCTGGAACCTCTAAATCTAAATAATGCTCTTCCTGATAAAAATTGTTGTACCCCCAAATTGTATTACTTTACAGCTGGGGGTACTTTTGAAATTATGATGAACTTCTTTACAGGTGAGAACATAGTAGATTTCCAGAGAAGTTGTGTCTTTTTCAGGTCTAACTCATAGCAGAGTTTGTCACTTCTAGTCCTGGCCCATTCCAATGTCCATCTAAACTTGAGGGGGGGGTCCAACTTTATTTTTCTGCTGCACATTAGAAGAACAAGAATTGTCTTTGCCACTCATTAAGTATACAACCCGAACAAAAGCTGATTAGTGCAAAAAAATAAAAATAAAAAGAACACCAAAGTCCATGCATACTTTTTGTGATATCTGACCTCACAGATAAAAAAGTCTTCACAAAATCAGCATGTGGCCCACAGGGTGCAGGTTGGACACCCCTGAAAGCCTAAAGCTGTCCTACTGTGTTGCTATAAGACAAAGCCACAAGCTAGTTCCTCCAAGACACAACAGACAGGCAAGAAACAGGCTCCTCATTTTAAGCTTGTTTGGAACATCATGGATATTAATTATTTGGGGGAGTTCTTACAGGGATTGTATATATTTTTTTCTACTAAACTTCCCCGTGAAAAAGTAAGAGCTTAAATCATCAATTAGCACTCAGTAGAAATACTAGCAAAATAGGGGGAGAATTGCACTAAAGTCAGTCAACAGAGAAGCAGAATATTATAATGCATGGGGAAGGAAAACTGTTCGAGCCAAATGTAAGGAAGAATGGTCCTACCATACAGCAAAGTCGGATGGATGAAGGCAGGAGATTCTCCATCACCAGATGTGTCCAGGTAGCTAATGGCCACACTCTTCAAAAATGTCACATACAATAGATCATTGAAGAATCAGCTAAGAGTTGAGCTATAACACTCCTCAATTTCCCTCTAAGTCTGAGATTCCAAGACTCATTGAAAGCAAGTTGAACAGAGTGGATGTTAAAGAGATAAAAGGGTCTTAAGAAGACAAGTGGAATGCCACCCAAGGCCAGTCCCACTTACTTTGTATCTTTGGTATGAAGTAGAGTTGCTTCGGGAAGAACTGAATAGAA
The DNA here is from genome assembly GCA_963574655.1 of Perodicticus potto. Taxonomy (NCBI): domain Eukaryota; kingdom Metazoa; phylum Chordata; class Mammalia; order Primates; family Lorisidae; genus Perodicticus; species Perodicticus potto. The sequence goes on along the minus strand of CAUYRH010012599.1, from coordinate 39,010 downwards.
AGAGAGGAGACCTGCTTGTTGAGACCCGGGTCCCTTGCCATGTCCTAACAAGTGGCATCTGGCACTGAGACCTGTGATGGGTCCAGATTCCTGAGATGTCAGACAGACTTCTTAGGCTTTAAACACCCAACAGAGAGGTCATAGATAGGGAGCTTGCTTTCAATTGTCATCCTCTCTGGAAGAAGGAGTTATTAAAATACAGGGTTTCCTGCACAACTAGTGGTGGGAGGTATTCATGAGAAGAGAGGAAAAGCTAGTGCATAATTATCTTATTTCTCAAACCCTTGCTCCAAAGGGTTGTTATTTTAGTATTTTAGAATGCTGCCCATACTTAGCGCTCAGTTCAACACACACATACACACACACTCGCACACACCATTTATTTTATTTTTTTTTATTAAGTCATTTGTACATAAATCATGAATACATTTATGCCATTAGGGATTCAATATGTTGATTTATTTATTTTAAACAGCAAAGGGTTAAACCTTGAACAGAGAAGCTCCATCACCTTTATACTCTAGACACCCCTACTGGCCACTGAATGAATTGCTAAATAAAGCCCAGCATAAGCTCACATGGCAGGTCAGAACTTCCCAGCAAGTATGCTGTACTGAGTTTTAAGCAAGAGTAGACATGATTAGTGGTATTGTGGCATCTGAAAGCTTACACTATTTGGGGGATCTTTTAAAAGAAAATACATTGAAAACTGTGTCGCGAGGCATGCTGGCTCATGCCTTTAGTCCTAACACTCTGGGAAGCTCAGGTGGGTGGATTTCTTGAGTTCAAGAGTTCAAGACCAGCAAGAGTGAGATCCTGCCTCTACTGAAAAATAAAAATAAAAGCTATCTGGCATCATGGCGGGCTCCTGGAGTCCCAGCTACTCGGGATGCTGAGGCAAGAAGATCAGTTGAGCCCAGAGTTTGAGGTTGCTGTGAGCTATGATGCCATGGCACTCTACCCACAGTGACAGAGTGAGATTCTGTCTTAAAAAAAGAAAAGAAAAAACAAAAATATGTAGATATACAATTAAATGCAGGACCTTGGATGAAGCCCCTGAGTGTGAGGGTTCCAGAAGCATGAGCTTCTGCAGCAGCTCAAGTCGAGTCCCCTCTGCGGACAGGAGCACAGGGAGCTAATCTGCTCCTCTCAGGAGCCCTAGCCAGCTGGAGGTGGACAGAGAGACCCCCGATTTGTTGGCCCCCTCCACCGACAGGTCTACTTACACCATTCAACTCCCACGTGGTACCTTGGTTGACTGGAATCCTAAGGAAACATTTGGGAACCACTATTCCAGTAACACGAAGCCTTTCTGTTTTCTGTTACCACAAACACATTTTTTGGTATGACTTTAAACTAGAGCTGAAAGGGGTTTAGAATACACTTCATGTGTTCTAATTCTCCAAGGAACTTTAAATCTCTTACCCAATTTGTACCTCAAAACAACTCTGTAAGACAAAACAGATTTTACTATTCCTACTTGATAAAGTAAATGAGTAAAATTTTGTCATTTTAAATAATATACCTTTGTTCTCTCTCTGCCTTTCTTAATTTCCTGTCCCTTATTTTCATGCCCACCAACAAAAAATATTAAATAAAATTTTCACCATTTCTCAGGATTTTTTTTTGTTAAGAGATGAGTCTCAATAAGCTACCCAGGTAGTGACTATTCGCAAGCACCATAAAGGCACCGTAGCCTTGAACTCCCGGGCTCCAGTGATCCTCCTGCCTCTGTCTTCCAGGTAGCTGGGACTACAGGTATGCACCACCATGCCTGGATGCACAAAATCATTATAATGTGATGTCCATGCCTGTATCATGAGGGCTGTGTGAGAATTTTCACTTCTGCAGAAGAATTCCTATTGCCATTTTGATGCTTTTAGCCATGACTCCATAAGCACCAGGCATCCAACAGAGAAAATATTTGTGAAGTTTGGTATCCACAGTACTGTTCTACACATGTCCTGTCCAACATGCTCATTTATCGGGAGACTTGCCTAATCGCCAGGTGCCAAGAACGCTTGCAGCAGAATACTTCCAATCTGCCCAATGATGATTCTTGTCCCTGCAAAGGCTATAATAGCTTAACAAAAAAAGATGTTGGAAAGTCACACATATAAACCCCATCTGGGGATCAAACAGATACACTCTGGTGTTTCCAGCTCTTTCTGTTCTTTCTAGGAAGAACTGTGAGGCAGGTGACTTTAGGACTGTAACAAGCTTCCTCAGCATAGAGAACGTTTTGTCCTGTTTATTGAGATTTAATGCTAATTAATATACAGTTGCAGACAATTTCAAGATATAAAATAGCACGTATCATGAGCATTGCTCCTCCTATTAGCCTGAAGTCTCCTCAAGATGCACAGAATTGGTTTGTAGTAGGTGTTCGCTTTGTTGAATTGTCAAAATAGGAAAGTAACTGGTGAGTAATAAACAACTGAAGGTGGCATTCCACACTTTCAGTGAAATTTTGATTTTAAAAGTAATTTCTGCTGCCCCAAAGTTGTTACCCATCACAGTATTATGTCCACAAGTTGGCTCATGCATACAAATATCATTTTGCCACCTGTAGAGTGACACCGGCACCTCTGTCTGGCCCATCCGTGCCTCAGAACTTTCAGTTACACTATTTCACTAGTTCCTATGAAAATAAGTATTTGTATTATCTTTTTGCAGGTAAATAAATAAGCTTACCTAGCAGGGTGAAGTCACACTTTTCCCTGACAACCAGGGAGCATGCCGGTTTTCCTGGGAATGTCGTCTTCTGCTCCTCAGTAGTGGTTTTGTGGAGTCTGATCCTGAGCAGAGAAGCTAAATCCAAGACCAGAGGACAGGAGAGGGCTGAGCAGTAACTGTCCAGGGGACATGCAGAAGGCAGCGGCCCATGCATGGATTCCACCGTGCTGCTCTGGATTGAGAACAATACTTCGTAGGCTACTCTTCTAACACCCTAGCCACTTGTGGAAGGAACCAACGGTTTTCTTTAATCCTGCAAAGTTGAACTAGTTGCTTGATGTGGCATCATTCATTAAAATGACTGAGCAAAATCACTTCCTTTAGTGAGGTGGCAAAGGTCATGAAGCTATGACACTAACAACAGCAACAGTAACAACAAAAAACACTAAACATTTGACTTCTGTGAACAAGGGCCAAATTTAAGATATTCTCCATCATACAGAAACAAAGGAATTTAATACAAGAGTGTTCTTCCCCATGAAAGATCTTCCTCACTCTTCCCTTTTCTCTCTGTCTCTGCCCTTACTCGAAAATCAAATTTGAATGCTGCGTCTTCTCATGCATCTTCAGGATTTATTCATGAGTCACAGCTGAATGCTCCATGTGTTGTATTTATGTGAACAAACACACATAAAAAAAAAAAAAAGAATCGGGTCCATTATCTAGATAGATGTGTGTTTGTCAGCATCTGAGAGAATATCCGCCCTGGATGGTGTAAGTATTCAGCCACTCTTTTAAAAACATCAGTCAGGCATTGTAAGACATATAACTACAGCACAAGCAATGACCTTTAAATGTGTTTCTCCTTCTATTATCTACACACTGTGAAACAGAAACAAGTTGATATTGGAAATCTCTGTAATATCAGTTTAGAAGCCATTCATTTCAAATGTATTCTGGTTGGTGTACCATCCATAATTTTATTAACAATAGCAATATGTAGAAACAGTATTCAGATTCTAGGAGGAATTCATTCATATCACCCCACGACCCACTATCCTCCACACGCACACTTAGGAAAAGAACCAGAGAATCGTTTTCTTCCCCCTCCCAACAAAGTGACCATGTCATTTAAAATATTTATAACATTTTTATTAAATGTATAAAATCTTATTGGATGTATAATACCTTCAAAGATCATAGTTTGCACAGTAATTGTACTCCAGAAGCCTTATAATTTTTCAGATGACTCAGCCATGATGATTAATTTCCTATTCCCTTCTCTGAAGAGTGAACGGCACTTAGAACAATGACAACAACAAAAACTCTCTTTTGGGCAGACATTTTTTCCCGGATTTTTCTCGAGATGTAGGTCACATTGCATTGACACCCCAGCCAAACTCGAATCCTACTGCTCCTATCAACATTAAGTGACTCTTACCACCAGAAACTGGTGGCAGACACGTTGTTAATGACATTTCATGAAAAAAATCATAAGACAATTTGAGATAGAAGTTTCGCAATTGATCAAACATATGCCAGTTGGTGTTTTCATATCATTCAACTTAAAAAAAAACAACTCATTGACCATAAAAGAGATCTGCCTTCTCCACAACAAAAATCATGACACAATTTTTCCACTAACTGCCTGAGCATTTTACAATGCACGTGTGTGAGTTGTCAACAATCCTCCCCAGGCTAACAACATACTGGAGTCAAAATATGTTCAGATTTTTTATACCAAGCATAAGTCTACAAAATGATGATCTTATTTCCCCAATAATTAGTTTCCTATTGCCACTATAATAAATGATTATAAGTTTAGTGGCTTTAAAAATCACAAATGTATTCTCTTATAGTGCTGGGGATCTTATGTCTGATAGGGATAAAAGCAACGGATTGCAAGGCTGGCTTCTCCCCGGAGGCACTGGAGGGAGAATCTATTTCCTTGAATTTTTAGCTTCTAGTGATCACCTTGTAACAAAAAACAAGCTTGATGTGTGGCCTTTTCCTCCACCTTCACAGGACACTGTTCTAATCTCTGTTGGTGATATCAAACTTCTAAAGTCAGATCTCCCTCTGCCTCTTTTTTATAAAGATGCTTGTGATTTCATTTAGGGCCCAGCCAGTAAGCCAGGATAATCTCTCCATCTCAAGATCCTTAATTTAATCGCACTGGCAATGTTCCTTTTGCCATATATATTTACATTTGAAGGTTCCAGGGGTTAGGTCTTGTGTATCTGAACAGACCAGTTTTCAACAACCACATTCTCCGATTTACTAGTTTGTCAAAATAAGAAGAAAATAAGATTGATTCATATTTTAAAATTATGAATTACCCAAAAAGAAGGCATATAGAAGGCAGGCTTAACTTGAAAAAGAATAAAAATTTAACTTGTCATGTCAAGTTTGGGACTTTATATGATATGTTAAGCAGTTTCTTGGAAATAAATTAGGATCAATGTTATACAGTTAGGAACTAGAAGCTAAAGCCTGTGTACCCAGCAGGAGTTTTGATTGCAAGCAGCACAGTCCAACTTTGGCTAACTTAGGGAAGAAAGGGATTCATTAATGAACTGACTGATCATTGGGAGGCTAGAGGATTTGGCTTGAATGTTATGTAGAAACTAAGATAGACTGGGCATGAGGAAGCCTGACTTCGTTTATACAATAAGAACAGTTTGATTGAATTTAATATTTCTCAAATTTTACTGAGGATACCTGAGACACCAAGTGTGAGTTATAAAGCCAGAAGGCCTGGGGTTTCATCCAAGAACAAGCCTTCCTAGTAAACTTGAACAAGTTGCTTAAACTCTCACCCCCAACTTCCTCATACATAAAGTGAACAACAAGAGTACTCAATTCATAAGTTATCTTGAGGACTAAGGGGAAAGCACACACAGTGAGAATAAGATGGAATCTGTCAGGCTGAGGCGGACATTGACACAGCTGGTCTTCACCTCCGGGCTCCCATTCTTACTGTTTGGTACATTTAGCTCCCACCTTAAAGATGCTCACGTTGAACATTTTAAGAATTAACTTTTGAATTGGAAATATTGTAATAGATTGTCACCGAGTTGTGCTGATTATTATTTCAAATAAGGGTTATTGTGGTCTTTATTGTGAACCATTACGTATAAAACTGTAATTTTGGAAATAGAAGAGTGGAACAGTCTTGGAAAGACTGGGAAGGACTACTCTTGCTGTTCTCCACAATCCCGACCTTCTGACAAATAAAGCTTGGTGGACTGATCCCTGTCTCCATATTTTGGTTGACAGTGGTAGGCAGCCAGATCCTCTGTGTCCATTAACAAGGGGAAGTATTGTATATATCAAAGGATTTACAACAAACAGTGCCTGACACATACTGTGGAAAATAAATTGAAGTCACCAACCTTATTATTCTTGCAAATCCAACCATGAACAATTCTCAACTGTCCTGAGTCTTTGCCTCAATTTCGTAAGGTTGGAACTCACAAACAGGATCATCTAAATCCATCCATACCTGGTTCTCAGAATATGGAAAGGAGGAAAAGGTTTCTTTTTTGTTTTCACAGGGAAAGCAAAGTGGTATCTCAGCCACTTGGCAGTGTCCCCTAATAAGAGTATCAGGGCACTACATTGAAGGTAAATAAAAGGCAAAAGTCCCCATAGCCCATGTTGACAGGTGCAAGACAAAACTAGACAAAACTAGACGTAGACTAGGAACATCCAGTTAAGAATAACGCAAGACCAAGAGTCATGTCCAATAAAACAATCCAATAGTCACTTGACCATTTCCCTCACTTTTTCTTATTACCTCAGTGGCTTTAATTCATTTTCTTAACCTTTGTTTACTTAGTTTCCTCTTGATAAAACTTTAACTCTTAATTTTATAATTTGATTTACATTATACAAAATTTTAAATGCAAAAATTATACTGATTTATGAAACGCTACATAAATAAGTACATTGGAAATTTGTAATTTGCATAAATAGTATTAAATCAGATGCATTCCAAATTTGGGGCTAGAGTGCGTGGAAGGGGGCTTTGAGAATAAGCTTTTGATAATTGTCAAAGAAAATCTACATTTATCTGAAATGATTTTATTATTTTGTTAAAATTTAAAAATTTGACCAGAAGCATATATAGAAAAAATTAATAGCATTTAATTCTGGGTGGTGAAAACACAGGTGTTAATTACATTTTAATAGTTTCATAGTGTTTTAATTTCTTAAGAATATTTATGCCAAGTTAAGGCATAGAAAATATTAAAAAGCCACAAAATGTGTCTTAAAAGTCTGAGTATTTAGCAATATGCGCAAAACCACAAAGTGGAGAAGAATTCTTTCCAGCTGTAAGCAACAGAATTTAATAAAGAAGTACATTAAATTCATTGCATTTGGCCCAATGAAAACAGAAAAGTCACATGAGTGTGTAAAAGACCACACAGCATGGAACAGGAAAGGGTTTGTATAGTAATGACTCCACTTTGACATTACAATAGCTCTTGTTCCACTGACACAAAGGCCAAGGGCTCAAGAGAGAACTGGACATTTCCTAACATGCTAAGGTAGAAAACTCCTTTTCACAGATACAGTGACAACTGGCCCTGGTCAATGAAAGATTTTGACAAAAGCAGACCAGGAAGAAGAACAAGGCAAGAATGGTTACAATTCATTAAAATTTCTGCCAGATCCTAGACAGCTTAACACTAGAAGAAATCTCAAAGGGGCTAATCCTCTCTGGCTAGAAATGAGAAAACTGAGGCCTCTTACCAAGAGGTGAGAAAAATTACCTAACCAGTGCCTGGCAACCTAAACCTGGAACCTGTGTCTTCTGACCCCATGACCAGTGAATATTAACACCCTTAGCGTATCATAAAAAGGGCTTTGGCATCTAGCTTCTACCGGTCCTGCTAACCTCCCACAATGCCCTCCATGCTCAAGTTTGAGTCCTCTAGTAGCACAACAATTCTCATCTCTCTCTCTGCCTTGGTGAAAATGTTTCCTGGGCTTTGCAAAGGTCAACAGAACACTGTTCATCCTTCAATCCTGAGCCCCTTTCTCTGATCGTCCCAACTTCCAGCCCATGTTAGATATCCTTCTTTTTGCTCTTATAATACCAGTACCTCCTTTTGTCACAGCCCTTATCATTTGCTTTCTCCCTTCTACTAAACTGTGATCGCTAGAGAAGAGAGAATACATTCCTGGAAAACAGTGGAATTGAGAGATTTGTTGACAGTGTTCTTTGGATTGTAGATCTAAGGATTCCTAAGCCCTCCTTGAGAGGGAGGGGGGAAAGGCAGAACCATAATGATAATTCCTCAGGAGTTCCCGGCTCTGACATTATATCATCATCAATCCCACTGTCAGGAAGTCTGGAATTCAATAGGAAAGTGACAGGAGTCCTAGAGGCGTAGAAACTTGAGATGGCAGCATGGAGAGGGGAGAGAAGCCGCCAACCAGAATTAACTCAGAGCCCAGAGAGACACTCCACTGCAGGGAGAGGTGAGTGAGGTCTCCCAAACAGTCAATGTTTCCACCACAGACACAAGGAATCCTAGCTGCAGGAGAGCCCCTCCCGCCTTTGCAGGCCCTGAGACTGGTGCAGGGAGCGCTGCTTGGAGTCCATCCACACAACTGCATTATCCATGAGAGGGAATTTGTACTGGGTCTCACCCTTTCACCTCACGCAGGTCCCAGGCTGGTGTAGCCTGGCACTATTTTGAGAGCAGAGCCAACACCAAAATACATCCTGCCCTGGAGCCCCCAAACTCCAGTATCTCCACCTCCCTGGGTGCTTGCCGATATCACCCCATATCTACTCATAGGTCTACAATATCACCACACCAGCTCGACTCAGCAGAGAGCCTGTGTCCCCCATAGTCAAGCCCATGTAGTTCCCCACATCCCAGGGAATAGGCCCACCACATCAGGGAGGATATTCCTAGGACACAGGGAACCAATGCATGAATTCCCCAGAGACTGGGTGCTGTCTGCCAGGGCAAACACCACTGAAAGTGAACCCACTGCCTTGAGTGGAGAGTATGCTGCACACCCATGTGTGCCACCTGAGACCCAAAACCTGGCCCACCTAGGCCCGTGCAGCTACCACTATAGCCTGTTAATTCTTCCCAGGAGCCCAAGGACCAGCTTGCCTGGCCCACCACAAACACCTATGTGCCTCACCTGAGAGACTGACGACCCACCGAGGCCACCACCACCATTGCCAGGGCACATGGGCACCATCTGTGGGCCAGAGGACCAGCAACCTGGGGCATGCCATCACAACAATGACTTCACCCCTTCCCGCAGAAGGGCCACTGCACATCAGGCATGTTGTGTGAAATGCAAAACTTGGCACATAAGTGGCCACTCTAGACACCACCACATTCTGTGTGCATCTCCCAGGGCCACAAGGACCAGCCACCTGGTCCACCAATACCACCAGCAATGCTCGTGGCTGCTGCCACCATTGCTGAGACCTGAATGCACCACCCGAGGGATAGATACCAGCCCACCTGGGCATGCCACCATCACAACTGGTATCCACGCATCACACCCGAGGGCCTGACGACTGGTCCACCTAGTGTCACAGTCCCCACAAAGTTTCTTCACATCCTTTACAACAACCACAGCCCAAGCTACTGAGGAATTTGCAGACACCACTGAAATTGATTATAGCCAAAGAAATCCTACAGAGACTATATCACAGTGCCCACCCAGAACAAAAGCTAAAGGACTGATGCTACAGATACCACTATAGGAAAAATCTTTCTATGCAAAAACTACTACATAAAATTGGAAGAAACAACTATAACACCAGATACACAAATATCAACAAGAAAGACAAGTAATATGGAAAAGCAAGGAAATACAACAGCACCAACAAACATAATAATTCTCCACCAATAGACTCCATAGAAAAAGAAACTTTAGAAAAAAGATAATACAAAGAAATAAGATAAATAAACTATGATCTAAATGAGAAATTCAACAAAGAGATAGATATTATAGAAAGAACCAAACAGAAATACCAGAAAAGAAAAATTCAATGAATTTTAAATAAAAAATATAATAGAAAATTTCAGTAATCTAGATCAAGCAGAAGAAAGAATTTCTAAACTTGAAGACAGGTCTTTTGAATTAACACAGTCAGGAAAAAAGTAAGAGAAAAGAATAAAGAATTCTACATGGCATATGAGACACCATCAAGTGAAAATGTATTTTAATTTAGAGAGTTCCAGAAGAAGAAATGTGAAAAGGCACAGAAAACCTGTTTAATGAAATAACAGATGAAAACTTCCCAAGTCTAGGAAGAGAAATAGACATCCAGATACAGGAAGCTCAAATATCCCAAATGAATTCAACTCTAAAAGGCCCTCTTCTGGCTTTGACATTACAATCAAACTGCCAGAAGTGAAAGACAAAGGAAGAATTCTAAAAATAGCAAGGGAAAAAGACCAAGTCACAAATAAGGAAATCTACATCAGACTAACAGCAGATTTCTCAGCAGATGCCTTGCAGTCCATGAGAGAATGGGAGGATATATTCAAAGTGTTGAAAGAAAAGAACCCACTAGCCAAGAATATTATATTCAATAAATCTATCCTTAAGAAATTAAGATTTCCCAGACAAGTAAAAATTGAGGAAATTAACTCTAGATCAGTCTTATAAATGCTTAAGGGAATCTTACACCTAGAAGCAAAAAGATGACGTCTACCATCATGAAAACACATGAGAGTGTAAAACTTGCTGGAAAAGCAGGTACATGAGTGAGAAAGAAAAAGGAATCAAACATTATTACTAAAGAAAACCTCAAATTGCAAAGATAAACAATAAGAGAGGAAAGAAACAAGGGATACATACAACAATCATAAACCAACTAAGAAGATGACATAAGTAAGTGCTCTTCAATCTAAAATAATCTTGAATTCCCCAATTAAAAGATATAGACTGGTTGAATGGATTTATAAAAAGACCTATTTATATGCTGTCATTTATCTCACCTATAAAGATACAGATGGACTGAAAGTGAAGAGATGGAAAAAGGTTTTCCAAGCAAATGGGAAAAAGATGTGTCAGAGTAGAAATACTTATATCAGACAAAATAGACTTGAAGTCAAACTCATAAAAGGAGACAAAGAAGGTTATTGTACAATAATGAAGGGTTCAATTGAGCAAGAGTATAGAAAAATTATAAATACACGCACCCAGATATTTAAATTTCTAAACTTGAAGCCAGGCACTAGTCTGAACCAATCTGTGCATTTAAAAAAATAAATCACAATCTGATTCTATTAGGAAATTCTGCATTTATCTCCTGATAGCAACTAAAGTGAAAATGGCTAAGAGCAATAAAAATCCATTTTGCTATTTAGTACAGTTTGTCAGGGTAGAGAAATTGAATTTCAAAGGCACAGGTAAGCTGGCTGCAATCTGCGGTACACAGAGGGCTAGGATTATAGGTGGCTCATGCCTGTAATCCTAGTCCTCTGGGAGGCTGAGGTGGGTGGATTGCCTGAGCTCACAGATTCATGACCAGCCTGAACCAGAGCGAGACTTCGTCTCTCAAAATAGCCGGGTGTTGTGGCAGGCACCTGTAGTTCCAGCTACTTGGGAGGCTGAGGCAAGAGAATCGCTTGAGCCCAAGAGTATGAGGTTGCTGTCAGCTATGACGCGACAGCACTCTACCAAGGGAGACAAAATGAAATTCTGTCTCCAAAAAATAAATAAATAAGTAGAGGTAGGTTCCAATACAATAGTTGAGGACTTCAACACCTCATTCTCCACATTAAACAGATCATCCAGACAGAAAAATCAACAAAGAAACATTGGACATAAACTGCACTGTAGACCAAATGGACCTAGTAGACAATTATGGAAGATTTAATTCAAAAACTGCTGAATATACACTCTTCTCATCAGCATATAAAACATTCTCTAGGACAGATCATATGTTAGGTCACAAAACAAATCTCAATAAATATAAGAAAACTTAAAACTTATCAAGTACACTTCTCAGGCCACAATGGAATAATATAAGCAATCAAGAAAAAGAGGAACTCTAAAAGTTGTAAATACACACAAATTTAAATAGCATACTCCTGGGCAAACACTGGATCAATGAAAAAATTAAGAAGGAAATCAAAAAATTACTTGAAACAAATTAAAATGAAACACAACATACCAAAACCTATGGCAAAGAGAAAAAGCAGTACTAAGAAGTTTGTAGCAATAAACACCTACCTTCCTTGTAAGAGCAGAATGGAAAGCCATTCTGTATTGGTATACCTAATGATGAACCTTCAGGAACTATAAAAGCAAGAACAAACCAAACTCAAAATTAATAGAAGTAATGAAATAGTAAATATCAAATACATAAAATCTAAATAAAATAGACCCTAAAAAAAAGGATCAATGAAAAAGTCATTTCTCTGAGAATATAAATAAAGTTGACAAAGCATTGGCTAGACTAAGGAAAAAAAGAGAGAAACCCCAAATATGTAAAATCATAAACCAAAACAAAGACTTTGCAACTGATATTACAGAAATACAAAAATTTCTGGCTCGGCTCCCGTAGCTCAGTGGTTAGGGTGCCGGCCACATACACTGAGGCAGGTAGGTTCAAACTGGGCCCAGGCCTGCTAAAAAACAATGACAACTGCAACAAAAAAATAGCCGGGTGTCGTGGTGGGCGCCTGTAGTCCCAGCTACTTGGGAGGCTGAGGCAAGAGAATTGCTTAAGCTCGAGAGTTTGAGGTTCTGTGAGTTGTGATGCCACTGCACTCTACCAAGGGTCACAAAGTGAGACTCTGTCTCAAAAATAAATTAATTAATTAATAAATACATAAATAAAATAAAAGATTGTTAGACACTATTATGAACAACAGTATACCAACAAATTAAAACACCGAGAAGAAATGGATAAATTCCCAGATACATCTAATCTACCAGTACCCTACTGGTTCAATGCCAGGAAGAAACTGAAAACCTGACCAGACCAACAATGTGTAACAAGATTGAATTAGAAAACAGAAAGTTTTCCAACTAAGAAAAGCCCAGGACCAGATGATTTTACTGCTGAATTATACCAAACATTTAAAGAACAACTAACACCAATTCTTCACAAACTACTCCAAAATATTAAAGAGGAGAGATTCTTCTTAACTTCTACAAACCCAGAATTACTCTGACCCCTTAATAGGCAAGAACACAGCAACAATTAAAAACTATGGGTTTGAGAAGGGATACCTAGGAAAAGTGAGATCTAAGAGAACAGAGGTCTTCAACCCACCTGCCTCCGGTCAAAGAGGCCCTAAGGACACTCCTGTAAGGTCCTTGTGGTGACTCAGCTGTTAGGAATTCGTAGAAACTTAACTTCCTGGGACCTGGAAAGTAAGCTTTGCTTCCGCTTCTGTAAAAGCCCACAGTTCTGTAAAAGCCCACAGTTCTGTAAAAGCCCAAGCCCACTTCTCCAGCTTGGTTCAAACTGACCAATGAGAAAGATACCTCTGAGCCAGAACTTTTGACTAAGGATAAAAAGGAAAAGACTGACCCAGTCGGGGAGCATGGCCATTTTGGACTCTTGTCTGCTGGCATCACTCCACCGGCTGTAATAAAGCCCTTTCTCTTTCAAACACTATATTGGGGTTTTCTTTCTCTCCATTGGGCCTTGTCTTCCTGCAACAGGTTAATAACCCAAAATACTAGCAAACTGATTCCAGAAATACATTGAAAAATAATAGAGCATGATCAGGTAGAATTTATCCTGGCAATGCAAGCATGGTTCAACATACATAAATCAACATATATAATACATCACATCAACAGAATAAACTATGATTTTCAATCAGTGTGCTGTGGGACACTGGTGAGTCATGAGAGGATCTTAGGTGTGCCATGAAAGTTTTTAAACATTATTAATCAAATTATTTTTAAAATAAGTTCAAAGCACAATAAGTATATCCTTTCTTTTTTTTTTTTTTTTTGATAAATATAATTTATGTGCTTCATAGAACTTTATAGGTTCAAGTGTGCTATGGGATAAACAAAGGGTTGCAAAACACTGGAATAAAAGATAAAAACCATATGCATATCTTACTAGATGCAGAAAAAGCATTTGATAAAATTTATCATAGAGTCATGATAAAAACTCTCAACAAATTAGGTTTAGAAGGAACGTATCTCAACACAATAAAGATCATATATGACAAACCCACACCTAATGTCAGATTGAATCAGAAAAAGCAGAAAACATTTCTTCAAGAACTGGAGCAAGACAAGGATGCCAATTTTTACCATTTGTATTCAGTATAGTATTGGAAGTCCTGGCAGAGCCATTGGCCAAGAGAAAGAAATAAAGGGCATCTAAATTAGTAAAGAAAAAGTTAAATTGTCCCTTTTTGCATATTTCATGATTTTACATATAGAAATACTTAATAACTCCACCAAAAACTCTCATATTTCACAAATGAAATTGAGTAAAGTTGTAGGATACAACATCAACATACAAAAATTAGTAGAAATACTGAGCAAAAAGAACAGAACTAGAGGCTACACATTTTATGGCTTTAAAATACCCTACAAAGCTCTGGTAACCAAAACAGCTTAGCATTTGTAGATACAGGAGAACCTCAAATAAGCATAGAGAACCCATGTTTATTATAACACTATTCACAAGGATTGAGAATCCAGAAATAAGTCTACATATTTAGAGGCAACTGATTTTAAACAAAGGCACCAAGAATATACATTATGGAAAGTACACCCTTCTTCAATATATTGTGCTGAGAAAATGGACTACCCATATGGAGAAAAATGAAATTAGATCATTATCTCTCATTATTACAAAAATCAACTCAAAATGGATTACAGACTTAAATTTAAGACCAAAATCTATAAAACTACTAAAAGAGAATATAAAGAAAATGCTTCTAGACATTGGTCTTTGCAAAGATTTCATGAGTAAGACTTCAAAGGCACAGGCAATAAAAACAAAAATGGGCAAATGAGACTGTATCAATGAGACTGTGTTTTTCTGCACAGCAAAAGAAACAATCAAGAGAGAAAAAAGATCATCTGTGTTATGGGAAAAATATCTGTGAGCTATTCATCTGTTAAGGTACTAATGTCCAGAATATCCAAAACACACAACTCTCTAGCAAAAGATAATAATTTGATTAAAAACAGACAGATGATCTGGATAGACATTTCTCAAAAGAAGACATATAAAAAATCAAGTATGTAAAAAAAGTCCTCAACCTTTCTAATCATTAGAGAAATGCAACTCAAAATCACAGTGAAATATCTTCTCTCTCCAAGTAGAATGGCTATCATCAGAAAGGCAAAAAATAATAAATGCTGGAAAGAAAAGAGAACACTTATACACTGTTGGTGGGAATATGAATTAGCCTAGCCACTGCAGACAATAGTATGTCGGTTTCTCGAAAAACTAAAAATATCAACTGGCTTTAGATAATTAAACTAAACTAAACTAAATTAAATTAAATTAAAAGAAGAACAAAAGGGAAACAAGAACTACCATATGCTCCAGCAATCCCACTATTGGGTGTTTATTTAAAGGAAAGAAGATCAGTAGATCAAAGAGATACCTGAACCCCATGTTTATTTGTAGCACTATTTGCAATGGTCAAGATATGGAACCAACCTAAGGTCCATCAGCAGAGGAAAGTGTAAAGGAAATGTGGTATATAGACATCGTAGAATATTATTCAGCCATAAAAATGATGAAATTCTGTCATGTGTGGCAACATGAATGAGCCTGGAAGACATTGTGTTAAGTAAAATATGTCAGGCACTTAAGGATAAAGGTTTCACGTTCTTACTCATATGCCAGATGTAGGGAAAAAAATGAACTCCTAAAACAGAGTGAAACTCTGGTTATCAGAAGCCGGGAGGGACTGGGGAAGGGAAAGATTGGGAGAGGTTGGTTGACAGCTACAAAGCGAGCTGAGAGGAGTAAGTTCTGGTGCTCTGCCACCCAATATGGTGAATATGTCTAACAATAAGTTATTTTTTAATTTCAAAAAGCTAGATGAAGGAATTTTGAATGTTCACAATACAAAGATGTGATCAGTGTTTGAAGTAGGTGAGGATTATGGTAATGACTCTGATTCAATCATTCTGCATTGTATACACGTATCAAAATATCACTCCATATCCCATAAGTATGTACAATTATAGATGTCAACTAAAAATAAAAGGGGAAAAAATGTCACCCTTCTTTTCCCCTCTGGTGGAGATCCTACTTCCTCTAGGAAGCTTTACCCTCATGAACTCACTTTGCAACACCTGAGTGGAAACGAAACATCCCAACCAAATGGCTGTCACTTCCTTTTCTTCTGGTGCAGCAAAAGCTGTCATTTCCGTCTCATCTAGGTCTCTTGTCTCTTCAACTAGACTGTTAATTCCTTGAGGGCAGAACACATGACAAACATCTGTAGATGACAATCCTGTGACCATTCCAGAACAGCAGTCCGTAGCATGCCTCTTGTCGCTGGGACCAGGTTAGAAGATCGTAAGAAGTCTAAGCACATGTGTGTATGTGTGTGTGCACGTGTGTGTAATCATGCTTGGACATAATTGATCCAATCAAAGAAAAGTGAGTCCTAGAAGTCAAACGTAACGCCAGGACAGGGAACATTGTAGATCAGACCAAGAGAGGTACAGGCCAGGAAGCTTGGCAGAGAGAAGAGTAGAGAAGGGAACAAAGCCATAAATGTTGTTTTGTGTCTTATGAATTTGTAAATCTCACATGTGAGACACCTTCTCACATACCTGTTGCCTTTCCTTTTATCTCTAGTTGGGTCATTGTTGGGAAAAATCCATGCACTCATAGCTGCACACCCACATTGCCTTGTTTCTTTGGTGACTACTGCATGGACAAAGGTAAGGACTGGCTAAAATTAGACTCTTACCCTCCTGGTGCCCTGCGTGAGGTGCCCTGGCATCACTGTGGCTGCCAGCTGCCTGTCTTTTTCAATGCTCCTTAGTGTTGACCTTCTTAGAGAGGGAGCAGGGAAAGGATGTAACCATAAAAGGCATAAAATAATTATATGATGAAGTTAGGGAAAATCTGAGACAGTTAAATCTCTTTACTGCCGGACTTCTCAGAGCCATTAGTATGCAGATAATCTCTCCAGGAAGGGCATATAATTTGTAGAGCTTCCCACACTGAACTGACCCATGGCAATTTTTTTTAATTGAACTATCTTGCAGAATTAGTATTCTATGAAACCTATTTGGAGGAATGCTGTGTTAATCAAATAAAAATCTACTAAGGTATTAGAAACTTATCAGACTAAGCAATGTTAATAGAATATGGAAGGACAAGAAAGAAGCTTTCCTATGCCATTAAAGTTTTGTTTTTTTAACACACTTACTTGCATTGCATGGTACACCAGCTGGAAAATACTGTTGTAGACAAGAAGCTATCCCCAGTGGAACCATTTTATCTGATAACATCTCTGTTGATTTCTGGCTCCAGTGTTTCTCTCTTTGAGAGGACCCACATACTCCGTTCTAATTGAGAATTTGATAGCTAGCCAATCAAATGAAATGCTGGGGCTCTGCTAGAAACAGTGCTGACGGCTCAGTTCCTAGAACAAAGCCCTCAATGCGTGTTATTATCAGTAAGTAAATGACTGGATGGATGGTGGAATAGTTTACCATATGCATACCCTGATTGGATTTTTAAAATAAAAATTATGCTTATTGGGTCCATCTAGCTGCTTACTTTTCCCCATTTAAAAAAAAATCACTGGCATTTTCTTATGAATAGGGCATTAAAGATTTATATTGAGAGGAAAACACAAAGATTCAGAAAAGTCAACTTTGAGCATTGAGTTTACCCCTAAACACTAACCTGTGACTAGCCAGCTAAACCTAACACCAGATCTTCAGCCCAAACCCTCCAAGGAGGAGCCCCCTGAGGAACCCAGAGCCTAACTGCTCTCGAGTGCTGCCCGATGGAGGTGTCTTCAGCAGGGTCCGTGCCAGCAGGTGCTTGCAACCACACGGTTCCCTAAAAACCAGCCACATACAGTGGAACGAAATATTCTGTTGTGAAATAAATCACAAAGTACAAGATAATCCTTCCTATTAAGTAATATAACCTGAAAAATGTAAATCTTACAGTCTTTGAGGCTGGAATTTCAAGTGAAAGTGTACCCTCCATTACTGCACACTGTTTATTTCCTATGGACAACTGTGCTCACATCTATTGAGGTTTAGGTCCTTTTGTGGTGTTATTTGAATTTATTTAAAACTGTACTTACTATGGAAATTTCTAGATAAAGCTTAGAGTGATTTTCTTATCTGATTAAAGGAAAATACACAAACACTATAGAGTGTTTGGCTGCAAATCGGGCATAATGGCATAAACAAACACCGTTCTGAAAGAACAGAGATAAAGAAAAATGGAAAACAAACTTCAAAATGTGTCACAGGGAATAAATTCCTACCAAGAAATATGCTCTTTTCTGAATTTCATATTTATAACTTGGGAAACACATTTTATTTCAAGTAGAAGCGATATAGCAAAAACATTTTACAAGGAAATACATAAACTTCTACGCACCAATTTTTAAACTTTATGGGAGCAGTTCCAGAAGCCTGGTGTCAAGATGAAATCTGGCAAAATAAAGGCTTGAAGGAGTATTAATTGGCCCCTATGGGTCCTCCTTCTGGGGAAAAGAGAATCGGGAAGCCAAGACTAGCATCTTCTCCAGGCTCATTATATGATTTCAGATTCTGGGTTTTAGTGGCCAAACTCATTTTTACATCTTTATAAAATGGTCAGTAACTTATCCTATTATCAAGCAAGGGCATCTATCCATACATATCTGTCTCAGTCTAGCATTGAAGACCCTCCAGAACTTGGTCTCCTTCTATTAACTAACCTCAGCTGTCATCATCCTCTCCTTCCACAATCTCCAACCTCCCCTCTCGGGTCTGTGCATTACCTCCAATCACACACCTGCCTACCTCAAACAGCTCTCTTAGTTAATACGTTTCAGCACAAGGAAAAGAAAACCCAACGCAAGGGACATTTATCGTATCACATAATACAACACGTTCCAAGTTGGGTCAGCTTCAAGTATGGCTTGATCCAGAGATCTCTTCCATTATCTTTCTTCAGTTCCCTTGACAATACCTGACTCTGTGCCTTGGAATCGTTCAAAGGATGGCTCCTCTCACGCAGCAGTTCCAGGGAAAGGGACCCTTTCATCCCACCATTCCAAGTAGAAGTCCTCCTCCAAATTAATTGCCAGTACCTTGGGGATGGAAAGACTTCTCCTAGATCACAGGATCCATGTCTAGATCTAGAGATGAAGTCAGTTCTCCAGAGCCATGTGGGTCCCCATACAAATATTAGGGTCTTTGGGGGAAGGTAGAAGGGGAAATGGATGTTGAGGAGGGAAAATAGCATGTACCTGTCACAACATCACTCTCCCTCCACCCCCTGTTGATCACTTTTCTACTCATCATCCTTTGAAGCTCAACTCATAATATCTCTTCTTCACGAAGATTTCCCCAAGCCTCTAGCTCTTTACTCCATCCACCATTAGAATAATTATAATTCATGCTGTACCACTTAGAAGACTGGTATTCTGTATGTACTTAGTTTGTGTTTTTTTATGGATAACATATTTCATTCCCCTATTCTTTTTTTTTTTTTTTTTTTTTTTGGACAGGGTCTCACTCTGTTGCCCAGGGTACAGTGCAATGGAGTCATCATAGCTCACTGCAACCTCGCACTCCTGGGCTCAAGCAATCCTCCCACCTTGTCCTCTCAAGTAGATGGGACTACAGGCATGAGCCACCATGCCTAGCCTCATTCCCCTAAGTTTCTATGGCACTCTGAATAAATAAGTCTCCCTTTTTATTTAATATACCCCTCATAACTCCTAGTAAATATTGGAAACAGGTAAATGCACAAAATTAAGAGTTGACAAACAAAGCCTCACAAATGGATCTGTCAGCTGTCAAGGTCATCTTGGGTCATGTTGCTACATTGCTCAAAATCCTCCAGCCTCCCATTGTCTGTAGGGTGATCTCTAAAACTCACCGAATAGGAAACTGGACAAGGTGGTATATTGGAAACTGTATTTTTTTTCTACTACTTTTTCATGTTCCCATCATCACCTACCCTCACTCTCAAGAAGGCAGCTGAGACATTTCCTTGTTACTTGTGTCAGAAAAGGGAGGGGACACGACGAAGAACTCAGAGGCAGGAGAGGCAGGGTGCCTTGCTTTGTTTTCCAAAGGCATGATTCTTAGAAAATTTCAGAAAGTACCAAGGACACTGAAAAGTGTTTGGGGAAAACCTAATGAAAGAGAGCCACACCTTGCTTACCATCTGCAACAGTAGAAGATTGTTTCTGGGTTGAAGACAAAGCTTAGACAACAGGCGGAAAGATGACAGGACAGAAATGAGTGGGAGCCTAGAAGGGACCTCTGGAAACCAGCAGAGTCCCCCCCCAAACCCTGGACATTCACTGTAGGAGCTGAGTGGGCAGCCCACAGGTTCCCAGTCCCAGCCCCGAGTGCCCTCCAAGACCACTAGCTCAGAGGCCCCAACTATCTCGCTGGCCCCAGTGTCTGGGGAGTATGTGCTGTGCAGTTACACTTTCCTGACAACTGAATAGATCTGAGACTTTACTCTGGCCCTTGTCACTTATAGATACCCTCACATGGACCATCCTCTCTGCAGTGTCAAGGGTAAACAGGGTGTGACGGTGAAGGGACAGTCCCCTCTTCCCATAACCTTTCCCTTACGTAAAAGATGGGGAAGTTTTTTGTTGGGTTTTATTTTTTGTTTTGGTTATTATTTGTTTGTTTTTACCAGGAGTACCAGGTTTTTATTTGTTTGTTTTTACCAGGTTAAAACAATCCAAGAAAATCCAATGTGTCACTTTTGCCATTACACATTCCTTGATACGTTGGAGCCTGTGTATTTTATCACCCTCCTCTGCTGTCACCCTCACCCCAGGGCCAAAGCTGGGCAGAACAGCTGGATACGGATGAGCCTTTTTCCTCCTAATAGCCTTCTCCTGTTCAGCCAAACTTTTCCCCATATTGGGGACATACGTTAAAAAGTGGGCCAGCCCTGTGAATGCCACATTCACTCTTTCTATTCCCTTGGACACAGTTTTAGATTTGACTTCTTAAAAGCACTTGCCATGGTGCTAAATGTCAGGAATTAAAAAAAAATTAGAGAGACCTCATATTTGTCCTCAGCAAATTCATAAGCAAGAGATAAAGAGATAATGACAATGAAATATATTAAGTACTGAAACGAAGCCCTTTCCACGGGGTTCAGAGCTTACAATAGAGGATAGGAGTAACCTCAGGGGGGGTGGTCTTTGCTGTGTGTAATAGACATCACAAGAAAGGCACAGGGAAAGTCCCAAAGCTGCAGCTCTGGCAAGGGGGTGGAGAGAAGGCACCTCTTCTACATGCTGGTGGGACTGCAAACTACCACGGCCTCTTTGGAAAGAATTATGGAGACCCCTCGAACAAAACAGACCTTCCACTTGAGCCTGCAGTCCCATTACTAGGCATCTACCAAGAAGAAAATAAATCATTTTATTGTAAGGACATTTGCACTAGATTGTTTATGGCAGTTTAATTCACAATCCCCAAGAAGTGGAATCAGGCCATGCTTGGTGGCTCATGCCTGTAATCCCAGCACTTGGGAGGCCAAGGCAGGTGGATTGCCTGAGCTCACAATTTCGAGACCAGCCTGAGAGAGACCCCATCCCTAAAAATAGCCGGGCGTTGTGGTGGATGCCTGTAGTCCCAGCTACTCCGGAGGCTGAGGCAAGAGAGTCACTTAAGCCGAAGAGTTAGACGTTGCTGTGAGCTGTGACACCACAGCACTCTACTGAGGGTAACAAAATGAGACTCTGTCTCAAAAAAAAGAAGTGGAATCAACTGAATGCATTAATAAACTGTGGTGTATGTATTCCATGGAATGTTATTCAGCCATAAAAAGATGGAGACTTTACATCTTTTGTATTAATCTGGATGGAATTCAAACACATTCTCCTTAGTAAACTATCACAAAAACGGAAAAGCAAGTGTCCAGTGTATTCAGTGCTAATATGAAGCCAGTGGATGAACTAATTCACACCCACTGGAGAGAAAAACTCAATTCAATTCAATGCTGGGGAGGGAGGGGACTGTTACTGTTGTGCTCCCACCTGATGGGCACAACGGAGGGGCACAGGGCGCACCTCCTGGGTGCAGGACACAACCGCAACAGGGACTTTACCTAAAAAATGCAAACATTGTAGCCTAATCATCTGTATCCTCATATTAATCTGAGATTTAAAGAAGAGAAGGCACAGGAGCAAGAGATTGGGAGCTTGTCAGTCTACACGGTGAATCTTAGGAGCTTCAGTGAGCCGCAGGCCTGTAGGAAATTCTCAGAGATCACAGACTTCCAACTTCCAGGTATCAAGATCCCGTCTCAGCAGCCATCAGGGGAAAAAGCAGGAGAGTTCAACAGTCCAACACCCTGGAAAAAAGAAAGTGCTAGAGCAAATCTAGCCCCCAGGTACCTATGAAAATAAAACGAACAAGGTCAGAACGAGAAAAGAAAGTATTTAACCTGGATCCCAAGCCCCAATTCTTCCTCCCTGTCTCCTAAGTAATGAGCTGACAGCTTTACTTTGACAGAGCTGACTGCAGAGCAACCGATATGAGGCTGTGCTGACAGCCAGGGAAGTTCACATGTGGCTTACTTAAGTAGCTTATCCACTTCTCGTGATGTATATTTAAAGACAAACTCACTTGGTTTTTCTTCTGTGTTTCAACAGAGCCCCCAGGACGTGTTCCTGATTGAAGGTAATCATAATTGCATGCAGTGGTTTTCCACCCTCCAGTTCATAGAATTCTGGGAAAAATTGGGGGTGTTTTTTTTTCTTGTTTCAAGAGCAAATTTTGTCTAGGATGATTAAAATAATTGCATCAGCTGAGCTTACAAAGTAGCTCTTTAGAAGGTACAGGTCTTCCTCTTGGTCATTGAGGCAGAATTTAATATAAGAACCCTGGAGAAAGGAAATTGCAGTGATGGGGGTGGAGCAGGGCATGTGGAGATGACCAGGGAAGTTGCATGCTTTGCTGTCTTGTCAGAGCCAACTCCTGCAAAAAATGTTCGAAGGAAAGTAAGGCTCAGCGTGAAGTCGTTTATGATGGGACACATGGCCAATAGGTGGAGGGGCTGAATTTAAACCCTGGTTTCTCTGCCTCTCTTCCCCGCCACAGCCTTCCTCCATTGAGCCTCATTCTATCCTCTGGGTATCTCAGCAGAGACTCTTATTTCCCCAAGTGCCTATAAACAAAAGGCACTTTTTGAAGGAGAAGAAAAAGTCTTAGTTGTGAGCTGCATTTTCTGATTCCTTTTAACACCATCCCATTTTTTTAGCATCCTTGTATTTTGCCCTCTGGTAGTTTGGGGGTTGATAGAAAGATCTGTGAGTGAAGATGCAATTTACGAACCATCCTACTGGGTGCCTAATAAAATGCAAATCTAGGCATGGGGAGAAGAGAAGTTCTCTGTCCTCTTTACAAATAAAGTGTTACGGTGCCACTTGCAGGGATCAGGAGCGCCATGCTGGGGCTGCATCTGCTCCTTCTGACAGCTCCCCAAAGATCTCCGCTTCTTCTTTTTTGCAAGCCAGCAATCTGTTCTTGGAGAGCACAAAGAGAAAGAGACCTGCTGCAGGAAAAGAAAAAGTTTCTCTAACAAGTGAGAAGAGACTCAAAATCATCTAAAAAAAAAAGTTAAAATGTCTGGCGCCTGTGGCTCAAGGAGCAGGGCGCCGGGGCCCATATACGTGGGGGTGGCGGGTTCAAGCCCGACCCAGGTCAAAAACTGCAAAAAAAAAAAAAAAAGAAAAAAAGAAAAAAAGAAAGAAAGAAAGAAAGGAAAAGTAAAGAAAGAAACAAAAAGAAAAGCAGGTAGGAGGCTCTAGAAGAAAAGGCCAGTTTAAAAGGAGGCTTGAGCCATTCCTTATGAGGTTTGGAGTGCTTCCCAAGGAGACTTGGTAAGGAAAGCTTGAATGTCAGGGAAAGGCAGAGGAGGATATTTTCAAATACTTGGGAGTACATTCAACTGAAAGAGAGGTCAGAATTACACATGACCTATCGGATAGCACGGCCAGCAGTGGGCCAAATCCAAGAGACAGTTCTTGGTTCAACAGGACTTGAGAAAGGTCAGGCTTATAAAAAATAGAACTGGCTTCCCTGAAGGTGGGGCCACATAACATCTCTTTGGCTGGAAGTTTTCCTAGCTAAGACTTGGAAGGGCTGTGGCACAGGGAACTCTAGCTCAGTAGGTTAGACAATACAGCCACAGGCATTTCAAAAGTTTTACTGCCTGTTTCCGAAAATTGTTAAATTTTTATTGTGAGACGTATGTGTATGTGTAATCTAAGTATGGTTTTAAAAAAGATAATAAAAGAATCATCACGTAGCAACTACCCTGCTGAAGAAATAAAATGTTACCAGTGCCTCGCAGGCTCCCTGTATGTTCCTTTCTATCTTAATGTCTTTTGTATCTTCCAAAGGCGACCAATATCCTAGACTTCACATTCGTCCCTAGCTCTTGTTGTAGTTGTCCAGGGATAAATTTACTAACAAAAATATGTATTTTTTCAAGTTTGCCATACTTTGAACCTCCTACAAATTCAGTTTATAATAACAGCACTTGTTCTCATGTCTTGCTTTTTTTTTTTTTAACCAAATATGGTGTTTTAGATTTTCACCACGTTGACATAAATACATCTACAGTTTATCCGTTTTCATTTCTGTTGAATAACTGTAGCATAATTTGTCCATTCTTTCTACAAGTGATGAGCGTTGGTTTTGTTTCTTTTTCTAATACTCTGGATTGTACTGCTCTGAATATTATTATACCTGTGCACACATGCAAGACTTCTTCTGGGATTCATCCTGAGGATGTAAATGGCTCACGTGATGGTTAATTTTGTGTCACTTGACTCAAGACCCCTCCTGGGTCGCAAGCCTGCCAGCTTTTGGACTAGAACTTATGCCAAGAACTTTCCTAGTTCATCATGTTTTTTATTTTTATTATTACGTTTTATTTTTGTAGACCTTTGCTAAGTTCAGAGGCCATGTCAAGGGCTGAGGAACACAACAGGGGCAAGGAGGTCCCCACCCAGGTGGAGGCCACTTGATGTCCCTCACCCTCGGTTTCCCGTCCCTCCTGTGGCCTCTTTCCTGACTGTCCTGCCCTGGGTGAGCTGCTCTTTCCTGTGTTCCTAAAACACTCCTGCCCTTGTCTGCTCACTTTAGCCCATAATGACCGATTATCTGATGTTTGTCTCTATTTCTTCTTATACGAACCTCCTTTTCCTAAACAGATTAAGTAGGGCTTCCTCAGAACAAATACCACCTTAGTGAGCCAAAATCCACACCTACGGTGTGTCTTAGAAGGGTACAGATGAAACTTACTGGTATCTCCTAGAATCAATTCCTAGATAATCTTATGCTCAATTCCTTGTCTCAGTGTCTGCGCCTGGCAGCCCTCTTTTTCATCTTAGATAGTAAGGTAATATTCACTCACCACCTTTGTGTGTCAGACACAGAATTCACCTCACATCAACTCCCCGAGGTGGGTGCTGTTCCCTCTCTCACTTGACAAATGAGAAAACAGAGGCCATAGGGCCAGCAAAAGGCAGAGCCAGGATTTAAGCTCAGATTTTTCTGGCTCCTAAAGTTCTGTCTGTCCCATCACATGACACTCACCTGTTTCCTTCCACCCTGGTCTCTCCCCTGCCAAACTAAGCCCTGGCTACCAGGACAGAAGTGGACTTAGCCAACCAATTATTGTGACACCAATTATCACCGTTAAGTAAAGAGCAGGAAATTCAGGGACTGATTGTGCTGAGACAGCTGGCTCCATCCCACAGAGACAGGCAGCACTATTATTTTAAGAATCCTCTTGGGCACAGAATAACAGTGTTTGTGGCTGTGGAGGTTGGCACAAGAATGGTGATGCCCTCCCCATTAACAGACTGTGTAGGAAGTCCTAATGGAAAAACCCAGCTTGGAGCCTTGCTAGTCTGCTTTGCTGTGAAGCTTTCTACTCCTCATGAGGAATGCAGAACTAACAAGCTGGAGGTCCGGCCTCTATTTCCCACTCTTCCCTTTATCGTGGGCACAAATTTTGGCTGGTTGCTTCCCCACACTGGTGCTTGGTTTTGTGGATAACACATACTGAATCTATGAGCACAAGCTGATGTGGTCCCATCAACTGTAGCATTAAAGACTGAGCGAATTCCAAGTGTCGGGGGCTTCATTTGGATGTTTTTCAGTAATATTTGGCCTGTGGCTGACCCCAGATCAAATTTCATTCTTGGACAGGGTAAATAAAATAATAGCCATATCCTATCTCAGGTCAAAAGAAATACATGATTAGCCAAAAATGTATTTGTATAATGTTCTTATCCTGGCCCAAGATTCTAGATGAGATGCACATGTGTTCATTCCTGCATTCAGATAACCAACAATCCTTTGGAGCTGTGATCCCCAGCCCCTGGGCTGCAGACTGGTACTGGTCCTTGGCCTGTTAGGAACAAGACAGCACAGCATCTCCACCTGAGCTCTGCCTCCTGTCCCATCCCTGCCCTCCCCCCAACCACCTGTCTGTAGAAAAATTTTCTTCTATGTAACTGGTCCCTGGCGCCAAAAGATTGGGGATCTCTGCTTTAGAACAGACCTTGTTCCAGGTCTTTAGCTTGGCACCATGGATACAGGGTCTTTGACTCCAAGTGTCAGGAAATGCCACTGCAAAGTAGTTAACAGGGATGAGAAAGACGGGCTCTTTCTGCCTTTCCTGAGTGATGGCCTCAGTGGGTTCCCCTCTAGTAAGGAATACCCCTGAGCAGCTCTGTAGAGGATGATGAGCACAGTCCAGAGTAGGGGTGACTGTCCCAGCATGGCAGCATGGAGAGAGGAGTTGCAGGGGAGAATCAAGAAAGGCTTCAGAGAACAGGTGATGTTTGAAAGGTACACAGGACTTTGGCAGCTGGAGATGGAGAGTGGAGGCTCCAGGCAAAGTGATGTATACAAAGCCTTCCAGGGAGGGGCAAGGGGAACCTGTTTGTGGCAAGTGTTTCAGTTGGATGTAGCAGAGCCTACCTGAAGAGAAAGAAAGAAGGAGGAAATGCTGGAAATGAACATTCAGATTGTATGAGGAACCTTATAAATTCAGACCAAAGAGTAGGCAATTCTGCAGAGATTTGGGTAGAAGAGCTCTGCCAGTGTTCTGAGTTAACAACAAAAATCAATTCTAACTAACTTCAGCAAGAGAGAAATTTATTAGAAGGGTATGATAAAACCCACAGAAATAAAGGAAAAGTAGACCACTGGGCCTCAGAAAATATAGGAACATATAGAAGGGAATAGTGATAGGAAATAATGAAGAGTATATTAATCAGACATAACTGAAATAAAGCTGCTTAACAAACAGTCCCCGAATCTCAGTGGTCTTTGACTTGGCTGAGATTGTTTTACTTCAAGGCTACTGTTAGGTTTAGGTCTATAATACTTGTCTCTTCATTCTCCCTGATCTAGTGCTACCTGGGGCTTGGCTTTTTGTAGCAGAGGGCAGGAGAGCAAGCCCAACCACAGAAGAATATTTAAGGCCTTTGCTCCTGCCATGCTCAGTAATATTTCATTGACCAGAGCAAGTACCATGGAGAAAGAGAAGGAAAAATAAGGAGCTAGGAGTCTGTGAAAGTTGTGTGTGTGTGTGTCTTGGGGGGAGGGGGAAGATGTTGTTTCAAGGAAAGATGCTATATGGACTTATGAAGAAGATGGCCAACTGGAGGCAGCTTTTGCCAGAGGCTCCTGTCCAGAGGGAGTGATAGTGGACAGAAGTGGACTCAGTGAAACCAAAGATGGGAGCTGAGCTATTTCTGGCTTGGTGGCTTACTGGAGATCAGACTCCATCCCCTTGGGTTTGCAGGACAGTATCACCTGTGAATTTCTACTATCAGGCTGCTGGAGACCTTTTGAACTCTCTCTGTTGAGCAGTGATTGTACTGCCTGGGACAATCTGATTAGAACTTTCTATTTGGGCTGTCCACCCAGGGACCCTCTGAGATTGAGTGGCAGTTGTTTTGTAGTGGGAAAGGACTGATTCTTCTCCTCTGGCTGCTGCTGCTGGTGGAGTGGAGCACTGCAGTTGCTTATATCTCCCCAGCTGAGATTTGAGCCTAATACAGTGATTCATTAGGATTGAGTAGAGGCTGGCTGACTTCAAGACAGAGCCAGCTTGCATTGTCTCACCAAGTGGGTCCTCACAGTCTCTGGCTACAGCTCTGAAAGGGACTTTGTAAGACTGTAGGGAAAAAGCCAAAATCACAAGCCCCAGCTCATTGGTAAAGGTCTGGTTAACTTCACTTCCTGGGGCCTCCAATTCAATCTCACACTACCAGTTTTTAATTGCCAAACTGGGGAAAATACTCATGGGGTGGAACCAGCGGAAGAACTCTGGCAACATGAATAATCAGAGTAGATCAACTCCCCCAAGGAATGACAAAGGAGATACAACAGAAGATGCCATTCATAGACAAATGACTGAATTATCAGAAATAGAATTCAGAATATGGATGAATGGAAATGAATAGAATAGAAATTCAGAAAATAAGATGAATAGAATGGAGGAAAAGATGGAAATAGAAATGATAAGAGTAGTTCAAAAGTTGTCTCAAGAAATTAATGAATTCAAAGACAAAGTCACTAAGGATATGGACATAATGAGAAAAAATATAGCAGAGATCAAGGAAGTAAAAAATTATTTGAGGAGCTTCAAAATACAGTAGAATCCCACACTAATAGAGTTGAGCAGGCAGATGAAAGGATCTGAGAAATTGAAGACAAGGCTTTTGAATGATCCCAAGCAGTCAAAGAGGCAGAAAAATGGAAAACAAGAACAGAACATTCCTTGAGAGAGTTGTGGGATCATTCTAAAATATCAAACATCTGATTTATAGAAATTCCCAAAGAAGAGGATGGTCCGATGCTCTCTCCAAGATATTATGAAGGAGAGTTTCCCAAGCATTGCAGGAGATACAGAAATTCAGACAGTAGATAGTTTCAGAACCCCAGAAAGACTCAATCCAAATAAAATGTCTTCTAGACACTTTGTAATCAACTTTGCTAAAGTTACTATGAAGGAGAAAATCCCACAAGAAGCCAGACATAAGAAAAGTTTTAACTATAACGGGAGAAATATTAGAATGACTGCAGATCTTTCAGCCAAAACTTTTCAAGCCAGAAGAGGATAGTCATTGACCTTAAATCTTCTAAAACAAAACAACTTTCAGCTCAGGATCCTGTATTCAGCTAAACTGAGTTTCATTTGTAATGGAGAAATCAAATACTTTACTGCCATCCACATGTTGAGGAAGTTTGCCATAACTAAACCAGCTCTCCAGGAAATACTCAGACCCATTTTCCATAAGGACCAGCACAATGATCTACCACCAAAGTAAACTCACCCAGAATTTATTGAACAAAACCTAACTTCCACAATGGTGAAAAGATTAAAAATATGCACAGGACTTTTGAAAAACATGACTGCCAAAACACTACTATACCTATCAATTCTCTCGATTCATGTGAATGGCTTAAATTATCTTCTAAAGAGGCACAGGTTGGCTCTTTAGAGGATAATTGTGGCCCAAAAACTCAGGCCAAGTACCCGTTGCCCACAAGAGATTCATTTTACCTCAAAGGATAAAAAAAGACTTATGATGAAGGGATGGACATCTGTAATACAGGCAAATGGAAATCAGAAAAAAATCAGATTTATCTGCAGATACAATAGGATTTAAACAAACAAAGATAAGAAAAGACAAGGACAGACACTACATATTTGTCAAGGGAAACATCATGAAGAGATTTCAATAATTAACATTTATGCACCCTATCTGAATGCTCTTCAATTTATAAAGCAAACCCTAATGGATATGAACAATTTGATATCTTCCTGCACTATAATAGTTGGAGATTTTAACACCCATTTGTCAGTTCTGTAAAGATCCTCCAAGAAGAAACTAAACCAAAAATAATGGACTTAAACTGGACATTAGACAAAATGGACTTAACAGATAGCTACAGAATATTTCATCCTAATAAAACTGAGTACATATTCTTCTCATCAGCCTATGGATCATTCTCTAAAGTTGATCATATCTTAGGACACAAGTTTAACCTCAACAAATTTAAAAGAATAGAAGTTATTCCTTGTATCTTCTTGGACCATCATGGAATAAAAGTTGAACTCAACAGCAACAGAAATCTTTATACTTAAAGTCATGGAAACTAAATAACCTTAGGCTGAATGATAGCCTGGTCAAAGACAAGATTAAGAAGGAAATCATCACATTTGGGAGCAAAATGATAATGAAGACACAAATTATCAAAACCTGTGGTATACTGCAAAGGCAGTCCTAAGAGGGAAATTTATAGCATTAAGCCTTCTTCAAGATAACAGGAAAAGAGAAAGTCAACAACTTAATGGGTCTTCTCAAGCAACTGGAAAAGGAAGAACAATCCAGTCTCAAATCCAGCAGAAGTAAAGAAATAAGCAAAATTAGAGTAGAATTAAATGAAATTGAAACAAAAGAATCATTCAGAAGATCAATGAAACAAAAAGTTGGTTCTTTGAAAAGATTAATAAAATTGATAAACCTTTGGCTAGCCTAACCAGAAAAAGAAAAGTAAAATCACTAATAATATCAATCAGAAACAATAAAGGGGAAATAAGAACAGATACCACAGAAATTCAAAAATCCTCAATGATTACTACAAAAAACTATTCTCAGAAATATGAAAATCTGGAGGAAGTGGACTAATACCTGGAAGCACACCACCTTCCTAGACTCAACCAGAAAGAATTAGAAATTTTGAATAGACCCATATCAAGCACTGAAATAGCATCAACTATACAAAAATCTCCCAAAAAAGAAAAGTCCAGGACCAGATGGCTTCACACCAAAATTCTATCAAACCTTCAAAGAGGACCTAGTATCTATATTACATAACCTTTTCTAAAACATAGAAAAAGAAGAAATCTTCCCCAATGCATTCTATGAAGCAAATATCACCTTGATCTCCAAACCAGGAAAAGACCCATCAAAGAAAAGCATAGACCAATATCATTAATGAATATCGATGCAAAAATATTCAATAAGATCTTAGCAAACAGAGTTCAATGACATATCAAAAAAATTATACAGCACAATCAAGCTGGTTTTATCCCAGGGTTACAAGGTTGGTTCAATATATGTAAATCTAATAAATATAATACACCACATAAATAAAATAAAAAACAAAGACCATAAGATTCTTTCAATTGATGCAGAAAAAGCTCTTGATAATATCTAGCATCCTTTCATGATTAGAACACTTAAGAAAATAGGCATAGATGGGACATTTCTTAAACTGATAGAGGCTATCTACAGCAAATCCACACCAATATCATATTGAATGCAGTAAAATTTAAAGCATTTCCACTGAAATCTGGAACTAGACAAGGATGCCCATTGTCACCACTGCTATTCACCATAGTAATGGAAGTCATAGCCATCACAGTCAGGCAAGAGAAGGAGATCAAGGGAATTCAAATGGGGTCAGTGGAGATCAAATTCTCACTCTTTGCAGATAAAATGGTCTTATACCTGGAAAACCACAGGAACTCAATGACAAAGCTCTTAGAAGTGATCAAGGAATATAGCAGTGTCTCAGGATTCAAAACCAATACTTAAAAATTAGTAGCTTTTATATAGACCAATAATAGTCAAGCTGAAAATATAGTCAAGGATTTTATTCCTTTTACACTAGTGCCAAAGAAGACGAAATACCTGGGAATTTAACAAAGAAGGTGAAAGATCTCTATAATGAGAATTATGAAACCCTGAGAAAAATAGTTGAAGATGTTAACAAAATGGAAAAACATACCATGCTCATGGCTGGGAAGAATCAACATTGTTAAAATGTCCATACTACCCAAAACAATCTACAGATTTAATACAATCCCCATCAAAGCACAAATATCATACTTTAAAGAACTTGAAAAAAAATAGTACTTCATTTTATATGGAATCAGAAAAAACCTCAAATAGCCAATACATTACTTAGAAATAAAAACAAATCAGGAGGCATCACATTACCAGACTTCAGGTTATACTATAAACCTATAGTGATCAAAACAGCAGGGTACTGGCACAAAAATAGAAATGTAGATATATGGAACAGAATAGAGAATCTAGAGATGAACCCAGCCACATATTGTCTTTTGATCTTTGATAAGCCTAACAAAAATATACATTGGGGAAAAGATTCCCTATTTAACAAATGGTGCTGGGAGAACTGGTTAGGGACTTGTAAAAGACTGAAACCGGACCCTCGCCTTTCACCACTAACAAAAACTGATTCTCACTGGATAAAATATTTTAAGACATGAAACTTTAAAAATACTAGAAGAGAGTACAGGGAAAACGCTTGAAGATATTGGCCTGGGAAAATATTTTATGAGGAGGACCCCTATGGCAATTGAAGCAACACCAAAAATATATTACTGGGATCTGATCAAGCTAAAAAGCTTCTGCATAGCTAAGGGCACTGCAAGTAAAGCAAACAGACAGCCTTTCGAATGAGAGAAGATTTTTGCACATTATGATTTTGACAAAGGTCTGATAACTAGAATTTACAAAGAACTCAAATTAATCAAAAAGAAAAGAACAAACAATCCCATTTCTTTGTGGGCAAGAGACTTGAGTGGAAACTTCTCTGAAGATGACAGGCGAATGGACAACAAACACATGAGAAAATGCTCATCATCTTTAATTGTCAGAAAAATGCAAATCAAAACCACTTTGAGATATTACCCAACTCCAGTAAGATTAGCCCACATCACAAAATCCCCAAACTGCAGATGTTGGCATGAATATGGAAAGAAGGGAACACTTCTACAAGCTTGTGGGATTGCAAACTAATACAACCTTTTTGGAAAGAAATATGGAGAATTCTCAAGGAATTAAAACTTGACCCACTGTTTGATCCTGCAATTCCATTACTAGGTATCTACCCAGATGAACAAAGATCATTTCACAAAAAAGACATTAACACCAGAATATTTATTGCCGCCCAATTCATAATTAGCAAGTTGTGGAAGCAGCCCAAATGCAAATTGTGGTATGTATATATACCATGAAATACTATGCAGCCATAAAAAGATGGAGACTTTAAGTGTTTTTTTTTTTTTTTTTTTGAGACAGAGCCTCAAGCTGTCTCCCTGGATAGAGTGCTATGGCATTACAGCTCACAGCAACTTCCAATTCCTGGGCTCAAGTGAGTCTCCTGCCTCCGCCTCCCAAGCAACTAGGACTACAGGCGCCCGCCACAACGCCTGGCCATTTTTTGGTTGCAGCCGTCATTGTTGTTTGGCGGGCCCGGGCTGGATTCGAACCCGCCAACTCAGGTGTATGTGGCTGGTGCCTTAGCCCGTTGAGCCACAGGCGCTGAGCCAAGATGGAGACTTTACATCTTTTGTGTTTACCTGGATGGAGCTGGAACATATTCTTCTTAGTAAAGTATCTCGAGAATGGAAAAAAGTATCCAATGTACTCAATGCTATTATGAAACCAATATATAAGGATAAAATACAAATATAGTCCAGAAAGAAGGAGGTGAGAGGAGGGAGAGGGGAGGGGACAGAGGAGGGTGAGTGGAGAGAGTGTATTTGGTGGGATCTCACCTAATGTGCACAATGCAAGGGCACCTTTCAAAACAACTAAGAGCGTATTATAAATGTCTTACCACAAAAAAATAAGTGAGGTCATGGTTATTTTAATCAGTTTGACTTAAGCATTCCACGTTGTATATCAAATCATCACATTGTACCCCATAAATGCATACAGTTATGATTTAATAAAAATTAAATAAAAAAAGGAAAAAAAGGAAAGATGCTGTAACTACTTGATAGTGGAAGTTTTACCAGTGTGATTACAGCATGGAGACCAGCCAGAGCCTCCCCTTTGCTCAAAACCTTTATTACCAGCTTTTCCCTACTTCTGACTGAGGGTGCAGAACAGCCTGAGGTGTTAATATTGTCTCCCAGCCTCAGAGCATGGGAGCTCTGGAAGGGCTTTACACATTCCTACTCAGACCCCAGTGACAGAGCAGAATGCCCAGGGAGTGGCCTGCATGCCCAGATGCTTAGGTAAAGCCTCAAGCTTTGCGGCCCTCTGGTACTGATCAGGGACCCAAGAGATCAAATCACTCAGGCCTTGAGGGGTAGGAGAGTTAAAACCTCCTTTCTGGGTCCAAGTTCAAAACACAC
Organism: Perodicticus potto; assembly: GCA_963574655.1. Classification (NCBI taxonomy): domain Eukaryota; kingdom Metazoa; phylum Chordata; class Mammalia; order Primates; family Lorisidae; genus Perodicticus; species Perodicticus potto. The sequence goes on along the minus strand of CAUYRH010012599.1, from coordinate 4,944 downwards.
AGCTTCTCAGCGGCCTTCAGGATGGGGAGCAAAGCTTCCAAAGTTTGTCTCTGAAGCTATCCTCCTTCCCCAGCTTTAAGAGCCTGGGGTGCCCCTGGCTCTTAAAGAGAACAGCCTTAGCAATTGTATCTCGTTAGGTGCTATGCCGCTGGCTGCTCTCTAGTTCAAAGACAAAACTTTTTATTCCTACTGGTGATTTTCCTCTCTCGGCCAGGGCTGAGGCTTCTGTTTCTATAAGCAGAACCCTAGTTGCTAGGTGACATCCTCACTCCTGGTTCCAGAGGCAGATGAGGTAGAAATGAACCAAAGAGAGCTGAAGCTTCCACTTTAGAGACAAAATATGAAAAGTGAAAAAGGAAATAAGACCCTAAATTAATTGGAGCGTTATGTAACAATCAGACATGGTTGTAATGACTCTCTCACCACTCTGCCAAGACCAGTGGGATAAATTTAAATGTATTTTTTCAAAATAGGAAACAAAGTAGGAAGTTGAACTGATAAATATAGTTGGCTCTTTTGACTGGGAAAGGAAACTTCTAATTATATGACATTTCTAAGCTCCATCAATCAGAACTATACCTTCATTAGCCTCTGAGTTGTTAGTGGAACTTATTAAAACAATTAGCTCTGCAGAGGACTGCAGCCATCAGCACTTCTGACAGCTGCACCAGGGATTTAAACTTTTCATTAAAATTGGATGAAGGCTTTGCAAATCAATAAGAAGTGGATGAACATTCCAAGTGAAAAATGAGCAAAGAACGTGAATAGGCAATTCACAAAAGAACCACAAATGGCCAATAAACAAATGAAAAATTTCCAAACTCATTAGCAACTGAGGAAATACATTAAAACAATAACGAGGAAGCACTTAAAATCTATTGAACAGAAAATGTTTTTAAAAAGATAATATGCAGGATTAGTGAATATACAGTGAATCTACTATTTTGACATACTTGGTTGGAATGCAGCGGAGAAGACCAGGAGCAATATAGCTGCATATTGAAAGGTCTTAAACACACACACATCTTTTGGCCAAGCTATGTGGTGCCCTCATTTACGAAAATGTTCACATAGCATTATTGACAAAGAGAGAAATTTGAAAAAAAAAAAGTAACAATGGGATATTAGCTAAATAAAAAGAAATCATTTAATTACCTGAAAAAGTATTCTCAGATTGTAAAAGGAAAAAAAGCAGGTTATAAAACTGTGTACACATTCTGAGTTCATTTTTGTGAAATGAAAAAGTAGGTGCTTAGTCATTGTTTGCGGAATGAACAAGTGAACAGACAGCAACACATTGTAGATAGCTGGCATGTGGATACCACAGCCTGCTGGCCTTAGACTCATGTTATAGGGATCAACTCCTTTTGGCTATTCAAGCTCAGGCCCACGGCTGAAGCCCCAGCCATTTGCCCACTGGACAGCCATTTGCCCACTTCATAGAATACCACAAGCCAGAGAGGTTCCTGGCTTCCAAGCGTTCTCAGCTCGTGTGAACTTTAGTATCTTAGTAATTCTTCTTTAAGCCTCTCAGCACCCTCCTGTCCCCCACCAATTAAAAACTTGACAGTTTTGTTTATTAAGTAGTTGCAGCCAAACAAGTTAATAGTAGTAGTTTATAATATGTCAGACAGAGTAAGGGTACCTATCTCTGAGCATTCTTGTGAGACCTGTGAAATGCCGTGGGCCTGACTCTTAGCAAGAGCTCAGGAAATATCAGCCACTGTTAACTCCTTATGGAGACCATAAGTAACTTTTTTTTTTAAAAAATGCTCTTTTGCATTTTCCGAATGTTGCACAATAAACATATATTACTTATGTAATAAATAAATTTTTATGCTTAAGTCCCCAAAAGGTGTGTCATAGCTTGCCCTGTCCTGAGCACAGTACTTAGCAGAATGAGGACAGAACAGGTTGCCTTCCCCAGAAGCCTTTCAGAGGCACTGCCCTTGCTGTGACCAGCAGCACCTTGGTAATCATACATCAAGGCCATCCTTTGATGACCTCTACTTTACAACATTGAAATTGCCTGGAATCCCATTCCCCCTTCTGACCTGCCCCCTTGGACCCATGTCTGTGTCTCCTTACTTGGGGCAGGAGCTATATGAATTCCATCTGCCTGGCATTCAGTGGGCACTTATACACACTTGACTTGAACATTTACCTCTTGGTGCGGGGCCCATGTGTCATATCGGAGATTTATATTTGTTGTTATGGTCTTTGGGGTCAAGGTTGTCCTTGACATACTCAACTTTTGTCAGAGGGTTAAGGGTCCTGGTACAGGGTCAGTGGGCAAATGGCTATCTCCTGGAGGGGGTGGAAGAGCATCATATAGGGTCACTGAAGCAACTGGGGCTTCAGCCATGGGCCTGAGATTGAATAGCTAGAAGGAGTTGATCCCTATAACATGAGTCTAAGGCCAGCAGGCTGTGGTATCCACATGCCAGCTATCTACAACGTGTTGCTGTCTATTCACTTGTTCATTCAGCAAACAATGGCTAAGCACCTACTATAAACACAGCCCTGTGCCAGGAACTACTGATAGAAATAAGAAGGTCAGAAATGGGTCCAAGTCTCATTAGGGAGAGAGACACATACACCTATAACTCTAAAATTAGGGCATCAACCAGGAAGATTTCATTCTATTTAATTAAACCTAGCAACTTAGGGGGAGGTTGCTCTCTTCTGGAAGTGGGACATGTCAAAAGAATAGAGGCCACTAGACAAAAGGCTACGCTTATCTACATTGAGGGGGCATGGGAAGGAGGGATGCCAGATCCTGGGGGCCTGTCCCTGTGACTTGTCTCAGGACCTCCAGGAAGTGCTTCTGAATTGTGAGCCCTCATGTATGTATTCCACACTTTGTCGTGACCCTTTTAGCATCCAGCCTTGGCACCCGTTCCCGGTTGCTAGGAACTGGGGATCTGAGCAGTGGGCACTGAGTGGGCCTTGTCTCTCTTCCCTGGACACACTTGCTGAGGAGGAGCTGTGGTCTCACAATGATGACTGCTCAGGCTATCCCTCTGCCTGGAATCCCATTCCCCCTTCTGACCTGCCCCCTTGGCACAGGGCACAGTGACACTCTAGTCAATCCAGGTGAAGCAGGCTCTGTCTCCCTCACACCAAATGGTCCCCTCCTTCCTCCTTTCCCTTCCCTGTCTCCAGCCTTTGTTTCCAGTGGGCTTTGGTCAAGCCTCCATCCCAGCAGCCAAGCTCTAATTTCAATTATGAGTGTGTCTGTCTCCCTAATGAGACTTGGACCCATCTCTGATCTTCTTGTTTCAAATTCCTGGTGCAGGGCTGTGTTTGTAACAGGTGCTTAATCATCATTTGCTGAAGAGTTTTGAGAAACTTTCATGAGTCTCCCAAGGAAGATAGGGAGGTTAGAAGGAGCTGGCACACAACTGCTCTTTTTGAGTCGCTCATTATCTTGTGTTCTGGCAGGATCACAAGACATTCTGCCAAGACCCAGATGAGCTGTGGCTCAAGTCTTCCCCTGTGCAGGTCATGTGAGGTCACTCCATGTGGCAGAGCTGTTTCCCCACATCTTTATAAGATACAGTACATTTCACCATCGCAGGAGGGTAATGATGGTCTGAATCCTCCACTAGAAATTTTCTGTGTGACATTCCTATGGTGCTGTATGGATGCTTAGTTCCCACCAGCCATTCATCTGATGATTGTAACAAAGAATAATACTTGCCTAAATCAACCATCGCACAGTGTTGGTGAAATGACGTTTTTCTGTTTACCATTCCTTCTGTGTCTGTTAGCATGATTCTTTGGTGATGTAGAACTTTCCCTTAACAACTCAGGCTATGTGGTTCCTCAGAAATAAAGTTCCTCCTGAAAATGTGGGGTGGATGCTTGATTTTTACCACAGCATCTTCCAACATTTTATTATTTAAAAGTATATAAAAGAATAATACTGTGAACACTCCTATACCCGCTGCTCAGATTGAATAACTGTTAACATTTCTGATATTTACTTTATCTCTCTTTATGCATATATTTTATTTTTGCTGAAAGTAAATTGCAGAAATCACCACACCTCACATTTAATTATTCAGCATGGATGCATCACCTTAGAACAAAGATACTTTGTTAGATACATACAATGCCTTTGTGACTTCTAAGATAATCAACATTCATCGGTAATATCACCCAATATTAGTCCCAAAATTAGACTTCCCCAATTTTCTCCCCAAACTGTTTAAAAAATAAATAGAATTCAAACAAATTTCATGCATTACAGTTACTATGTGAATTTAGTCTATTTTAACCTAGAGTCATTCCCTACTTTTTTCCCCATAGAACTGATTTTTGAAGAGACTAGGCCAGTTATTCCATAGAATGTCTCACATTCTGGATTAATTTATTGCTTATTTATGATTCACTTGACTTGTTCTTCTACCTTCCTGGGTTTCTTTTAGATTCAAATTTTGTCCAAAAGCTTGACTGGATCTAAGGACACTTAAAAACCTCCTGGGTAATGCTGCACCCTTCATGGTGCATGTTTTCAGGAGACACCTGCATTGTTCCAATACAAGGGATGTTATGTTTAATCAGTTAGTTAAGTTAGTGACAACCCAATTTCTCCCTCTATAATCTGTGGGGTGATACTTTATTTTATTTTATTTTATTTTTTTGAGACAGAGCCTCAAGCTGTCACCCTGGATAGAGTGCTGTGGCATTACAGCTCACAGCAACCTCCAATTCCTCGGCTCAAGCGAGTCTCTTGCCTCCACCTCCCAAGTAGCTGGGACTGCAGGTGCCTGCCACAACGCCTGGCCATTTTTTTTGGGGGGGGGGGTGGCAGCCATCATTGTTGTTTGGCGGGCCCGGCTGGATTCGAACCCACCAGCTCAGGTGTACATGGCTGGCGCCTTAGCCCATTGAGCCACGGGGTGATACTTTAATAAGCGTGAGTATATATTCTCCAAT
>CAUYRH010012598.1:0-53356 GCA_963574655.1 Perodicticus potto | reverse complement strand
AGCTACAGCGCCAGGCCTATTAATATTGTTTTTAGAGACAGGGTCTCTCTTTGTAACCCAGGCTAGAGTGTAGTGGCATCATCATAACTCACTGCAAACTCAAACTCCAGGGCTCAAGTGATCCTCTTGCCTCAGCCTCCCAAGTAGCTGGGACTATAGACTTGCTCCATCACACCTGGCTAATTTTTCTATTTTTTGTAGAAACAAAGTGTCGCTTTGTTGCTCAGGCTAGTCTCTTAACTCCTGGGCTGGCCTGATGCTCTTGCCTTGGCCCCCCAAAGTGGTAGAATTGTAGGAGTGATCCATCGAGCCTGCACTGAAAATGTATTCTTAAATTGCTTGTGTATTTATTTGTGTATTTTTAAGCTGGTTAGTCCACCAGAAGCCTTAAGTGTTCCAACCACTTTCACCAGAACAGAAATTAAATGACCTTGTTGCTGGGCGTCACTAGTTTAGTTACTTCTAACACTGAGGTGGCGTAGTTCTGTATGTAAGTTTTTGTGTTTACTTGTCCTTTAAAAAAAAGAACTATTCTGGTAGGAATAGTGGACAGGGAGGAATTCTGGACAGGAAGAAAAAAAGTATCTCATACCAAAATTTTCCTTTGATCTGAAAGGTAGATATATTTTGGCAAATACAGGTATATAATTTGACCTAATAAAATGTCCTTAATACAATCTAGAAACTGCCCTATGATGAATGGATGAAGAATTAACATACCAAGTGTTTCTGTATACGCAGGCCAACAGAATACTAGCTGTATTTATTCTCTCATTCACAAGAGTAAGAAAGGAAAAGATTTCAAATCACACTTGATTTCAACACACCAAGCCAAACAACTAATAAACCGCCCACAAAGAATGAAACTATCTTGAACTCGTCATTCTGCAAATACAAATTATAATATTAAAATATGCATAAAATTGTGTGAGGTAGACAGTGACTGACCTTTTATTGAGAAGAGGAGGAGTCAAAGCTCCTGAAAGGGTTGAGACCGCCCGCAGTCAGTCCCTAGGGAACTTCCTGTTGTCACCACACCTCTGGATTAGTTAGTTCTCTGAGCTCGCCGTCTGCAAAGCCTGTGGGGGAAACTCTTAAGGCTCCGCAACGTAAATCATTTTTCTTGTGGATGTGACACACGTTCTCTCCAGTTTCCATATGCTGAGATTGTACTTATTCATCAGTTTGATGTGCTTGGTGCAATCAGGTAGGTCATTTATGAATAACTTTTTGAAATGACTTTAAAAATATTAGTAGTATTGTCATTTTGCATTTTATCATCCCAGTTCCTACAGTGAGCTTTTAAAGTTCCATATGGTCATTTTAAAACAAAGAAGATATAGGTTCAGTGAATTTTCTAATCTTGAAAAAAAAAATATTTTCTCAATAATACAAGAAATGATTATTTCTTTGAATAAATTTTTTACGTACAAAAATCAAACATGCTGAAAAATCTAGAATACAGAATAGTCTTTTCTTTTATTGCTGAATTTTCTGTGCTTTTCCATTTTTATGAAATGAGTTCACATATTTTCTGGAAATTTAAAAGTTTATTTTATGACATCTAATATATAGAGGGTTTTACACTTTCACGCACTGAGGATTTATTTAAATTATTTTTACAGTAAAACATAATTTTATGTACATGAACTTCTTAAAATGGTTCCTGACATACTGATAACTTAAAAATTATTAATCATAATAGAAAAATCAAAATCAACATACCAATGTACCTGGTAAGGTAACAAAAATAAAGTGAAATGCTTAGAAAGAAAAATAACATTTCTCAACTTTGTTAGGAATCCAGTTCTTTTCCACATAGCTTGTGTTAATGAAGATTGGTATAATTTCTTTGAAGAGCAAGAGGGAAGGAAATATGTTATATATTAAGACCATAAAAATGTTCATGCCCTTTGACCTGGTAAAACCATTGCTGGGAATTTATTCTAAATAAATAACTTTTAAAAGGAAAAGAAAAGTGCCTCATATACAGAGGCAAGTCTAACTACGTTGCCTGTAGTAACTTAAAATTAGATACAGGGCTGGATGCAGTGGCTCATGCCTATAATCCTAACTGCCTAAACTCACAGGTTTGAGACCAGCATGAGCAAAAGCATGACCCCCTCTCTAAAAATAGCTGGGCGTTGTGGGGTTGTAACCTGTAGTCCCAGCTACTCAGGAGGCTTTGGCAAGAGGATCTCTTGAGCTCAAGAATTTGAGGCTCAGCGCCTGTGGCTCAACGGGCTAAGGCACCAGCCAAGTGCACCTGAGCTGGTGGGTTCGAATCCAGCCTGGGCCCGCCAAACAACAATGACGGCTGCAACCAAAAAATGACCAGGCGTTGTGGCGGGCGCCTCTAGTCCCAGCTACTTGGGAGGTGGAGGCAGAAGACTCTCTTGGGCCCAGGAATTGGAGGTTGCTGTGAGCTGTAATGCTACAGCACTCTATCCAGGGTGACAGCTTGAGGCTCTGTCTCAAAAATAAAAAAAATAAAAAATAATAAAATAATAATAATAAAAAAAAGAATTTGAGGTTGCTGTGAGCTATGATGCCATTGCATTCTACTGAGGGTGACAAAGCGAGACTCTGTCTCAAAAAAAAAAAAAATCAAAAAATAAATAAAAAATAAAATTAGATACAACAGAAATGTTCCTACATATAGGAATGGATAAAGGGCAATACATCAACTTAATTTGTTAAAAAGTAGCCCTTTAGGGTGGCTCCTGTGGCTCACTGAGTAGGGCGCAGGCCCCATATACCAAAGGTGGCAGATTCAAACCCGCCCTCGGCCGAACTGCAAAACAGAAAAATAGCCGGGCGTTGTGGCGGGCGCCTGTATTCCCAGCTACTCGGGAGGCTGAGGCAAGAGAATCGCTTAAGCCCAGGAGTTGGAGGTTGCTGTGAGCTGTGAGACGCCACGGCAGTCTACCCAGAGCCATAAAGTGAGACACTGATTCTACAAAAAAAAAAAAGTAGCCCTTTAAATAATTCTGACACTATGACAAAATGTGCAAAACATAGTTACGAAACAATGCAAAGTAAAAAAGTAAAACTTAAATTTGTACATAAACTATAATTATAGCTATGTTAAAAATCATATATGTAGCTGGGCATTGTGGTGGGTTCCTGTATTCCCAGCTGCTTGGGAGACTGAGGCAAGAGAATTGCTTAAGCCCAGGTGTTTGAGGTTGCTGTGAGCTGTGATGCGACGGCACTCTACCAAGGACGACATAGTGAGACTCTGTCTCAAAAAAAAAAAAAAATCACATATGGGCCAGGTGTGATGGCTCATGCCTATAATCCTAGTAGGTTTTGGTAGGTGGATTCCCTGAGCTCAGGAGTTGGAGACCAGCCTGCGTAAGAGCACTACCCTTTCTCTACCAAAAATAGAAAAACTGGGCGGCGCCTGTGGCTCATTGAGTAGGGTGCCGGACCCATATACTGAAGGTGGCTGGTTCAAACCTGGCCTCGGCCAAACTGCAAAACACAGAAAAATAGCTAGGCGTTGTGGCGGGCGCCTGTAGTCACAGCTACTTGAGAGGCTGAGGCAAGAGAATCGCCTAAGCTCAGGAGATTGGAGGTTGCTGTGAGTTGTGTGATGCCACAGCACTCTACCCAGGGCGATAAAGTGAGACTCTGTCTCTACAAAAAAAAAAAAAAAATAGAAAAACTAGGCATTGTGGTGGGTGCCTGTAGCTCCAACTAGTTGGGAGGCTGAGGCAAGAGGATCAGTTGAGCCTAAGAGTTTGAGGTTGCTGTGAGCTATGACACCACAGCACACAACCCCAGAGCAATAGAGTATGACTCTGATTCAAAAAATAGTAATAATAGGGCGGCGCCTGTGGCTCAGCGAGTAGGGTGCTGGCCCCATATACCAAGGGTGGCGGGTTCAAACCTGGCTCCGGCCAAACTGCATCAAAAAATAGCTGGGCGTTGTGGCAGGCGCCTGTAGTCCCAGCTACTCAGGAGGCTGAGGCAAGAGAATCGCCTAAGCCCAAGAGCTGGAGGTTGCTGTGAACTGTGACTCCACTGCACTCTACTGAAAAAATAGTAATAATAAATAAAATACTTAGATTAAAATTTGAGGCCTATAAATAAATTTTTCTTAATTCTTTTGAAGTTGATTTACTAGTAAGTTAAAATCATACTAATAATTATATTTCCTTTTTTTTGCAGTTTTTGGCCGGGTCTGAGTTTGAACCCGCCACCTCCGGCAAATGGGGCCTGCGCCCTACTCCTTTGAGCCACAGGCGCCGCCCTATATTTCCTTTTTTTTTCTTGAGTGCCATGGTGTTATAGATCATAGCAACCTCAAACTCTTGGGCTCGAGTGATCCTCTTGACTCAGCCTCCCAAGTAGCTGGGACTATAGGCACCTGCCACAATGCCTGACTAGTTTTTAGAGATGGGGTCTTGCTCTTGCTCAGGCTGGTCTCAAACTCCTGAGCTCAGGCATTCCATCTGCCTTGGTTTCCCAAAGTGCTGGGATTACAGGCGTGAGCCACCACACCTGGCCCTTATGAATACATTTTCAACTAAGTCAAAATTTTCCACTATATGTTTATTATCATCTTTAAATTTAAGAAATATCTAACATAAATTTAGAGATATCTTTAGAGGGTGGAGGCCAACCCTAATACTAAAACCTGATGATAATTGGTGGGTACTTTGTTCTAGTCTCCCTTATATAGCTCTATTTATAAAGTTGGAGAAATGGCAACTTAATTTTTTTGCGACCTGCCTTCTTTACTTAACATCGCCTCATAAATAAAGTCTACCTTTAAATAATTCTAGAAGACTCAACTGATGCAAGATAGACCCTAAGCAGAGCCACAACATTAAACTTCTGTAGTTAGAAGGAAAAAACATAATTATACCTGCAATCTAAACCTAAACTTCTCAGTATCTACAAAGCCATGAACTTGGAACGTTCAGCGGGGAGGGTGTCGAATAATATGGATCTGATAGCAGAAACTGTTAAGCACAGATATGCTGACTTTTGTTTGTCTTGCAATCCAAAAATTAATAAGTATTAAGATGGGATCAGAAATCCCAAGGATGTAAGTCATTTACTTTCAGAGAGATCTTTGTTGTTCTAATCTTCCCCAAATCATGTTAGGAATGCCTGCCATAATCTAATCAGTGAACAAATCAAAGTCTAGCAGATTCTGAAGCGCACTAGAATCACCTGTGGGGATGGAGTCTCACTCCACCACCAAAAATCCAGATTTAATGAGTCTGGGGTGTGATCTTAGAATCTGCATTTTTTTTAAACATTTTTTTGAAAGATGGAATTTTGCTGTGTTACCCAGGCTGAAGTGCAAGGGCTATTCACGGGAACAATCACAGATCACAGGACACTGCAGTCTCCTGAGTACCAGGGAATACAGGTGTGTGTCACTGCACCCAGCCTGGACTCTGCATTTTTAACATGCCCTCAAGATTTTTTAGTTGCAGATGGGTCATGGAACACAGGTTTATGTTGTTCTAATTTAACTTTTTTTTTGAGACAGAGCCTCAAGCTGTTACCCTGGATAGAGTGCTGTGGCATCACAGCTCACAGCAACCTTCAATTCCCGGGCTCAAGCGAGTCTTTTGCCTCCACCTCCCAAGTAGCTGAGACTACAGGCGCCTGCCACAACGCCCGGCCATTTTTTGGTTGTAGCCGTTGTTGTTTGGTGGGCCCGGGCTGGATTCGAACCTGCCAGCTCAGGTGTACGTGGCTGGCGCCTTAGCCCGTTGAGCCACAGGCACCAAGCCCGGCTATTTTGTTGTTGTTGTTGCAGTTGCCACTGCTGTTTTCGCTTGCTGGGGCCAGGTTCGAACCTGTCACCTTTGATATGTGGGGCCGGCGCCCTACCCACTGAGCCATAGGCGCCACCCGTATCTCGAGATTTTGATCTGCATCTCAGTAAATGTTTAAAGACAGCATGGAGTCAGTAAACCTGACCTTGGACCACTGTGCTAAAGAAGTTAATATGCAGCTGGGTGTGGTGGCTCACACCTGTATCCTAGCATTCTGGAAGACTGAGGTGGGTAGATTGCTTGAGTTCAGGAGTTTGAGACCAGCCTGAGCAAGAGAGAGACCCTGTCTCTACTAAAAGTAGAACAACTAGCTGGGTGTTGTGGTGGGTGCCTGTAGTCCCAGCCACTCAGGAGGCTGAGGCAAGAAGATCACTTGAGCCCAAGAGTTTGAGGTTGCTGTGAGCTATGATGACATCACTACACTCTACCCAGAGTGAGAGTGAGACTCTGTCTCAAAATATAAACAAACAGGCTTGGCTCCCGTAACACAGTGGTTAAACAGAGGCTGGCTGGTTCAAACCCGGCTGGGGCCAGCTAAACGACAATGACAACTGCAACAAACAATAGCCAGGCTTTGTGGTGGGTGCCTATAGTCCCAGCTACTTGGGAGGCTGAGGCGAGAGAATCACTTAAGCCCAAGAGTTGGAGGTTGCTGTGAGCTATGAAGCTATGGCACTCTACTGAGGGTGATATAGTGAGACTCTGTCTCAAAAAAATAAATAAATAAAAATAAAATAAAAAATAAACAAACAAAACAACAACAACCATAAAGAACTTAATATGCATCTGTGTTGTGTTTGGGGTGGGGAGAAACCATAGCTTGAGCATTGCCTAAGAACCCAAAATTCAAAATAAAAATGAGTTAGATGTTTTACTGATGGATTGGAAGCCATGCATTAAGGTTGAATTTCACTTCTCACGTGAGTTTGTAGGTTAGTCTATTGAGCAGTGGAAGGAAACTTCGCCAACCATGGGTCTGAGGTAAACTGAAGCCTTCATTTTTAACAATGAGCTGACTCAGCCACAGTGAGAGATTTGACACGAACCCACCTTTGCTTCTTGACTCTCAGAGTCCTAGAACGTCCTCTTCTCTTCCTAGACTCACAATTGCTTCATTAGAGGGTTATTTCTGTCTATAGTTCATCTATTCACAAGTGCCTCTTTGAATGTCATCAAGGAGTTTTCTCTCTTTGAAGAGGTTTTTCCCCAGTCAGAAATGTGGGAAATGAAATTAGTTCCTCCAAAAGCAGGGAGAAGCTAGAAAGCTGGAGCTGAATGAGATGCTACGACAGCATGGGCAGCTATGTTTAGCTTCGGCATGGCATGTCTCGCTAAGCCACTGAGGAAAATAATCCCTTGGAAGTTTCACCAGAAAATGACTGGTTATGGCACTGGCCACATACACTGAGGAAGGTGGGTTCAAACCTAGCCTGGGCCAGCTAAAAACAACAATGGTAACTGCAACAAAAAAAATAGCCAGGTATTGTGGCGGGTGCCAGCTACTTGGGAGGCTGAGGCAAAAAAATCTCTTAAGCCTGAGAGTTTGAGGTTGCTGTGAGCTGTAATGCCACGGTAGTCTACCCAGGGTGACAGCTTGAGATTCTGTCTCAAAATAAATAAATAAATAAATAAATAAATAAATAAATAAATAAATAAAGGAGTGGGGTTGTCTCAGAGAATCACATTTTTCTGTCTGACTGGGATTAATCTAGGCAAACAGAAGACTATGCGACCCAGTGTTCTCTGGCAAAGATAAACCAAAATGACAGCTGTATTTAGTTGCTAGGTTGGAAAATAAGAGTGCTTTGCTTTGCACATGAGCAGCTGAGAAACCCGACCTCAACAGACTGCCCTCAAGATGGGGGGGCTTTATTTAACCATCCGTGGTAGCAAATGGAGGTCCATCAGCCTCAGACTCCAAGGGGAAAGAAAATTAATTGGAAAACTGGGAACTTAGTTCTCTTTTGACAGAAAAAAGAAACTTCTCCCCGCCATCACTACCAAAAGACGTTCCATCTTTTCACTCTGGTCTTTCCATGAAATTGTGAAATTAATTATAGAAAAAAAATTTGTTTTTGAGGCAGAGTCTCATTTTGTTGTCCAGACTCAAGTGCTATGGCTTCAGCCTAGCTCACAGAGACCTCAAACTCCTGGCTTTAATTGATCTTCCTGCCTCAGCCTCTCAAGTAGCTGGGACAACAGGTGGGCACTACCACACCTGGCTAATTTTTTTATTTTTAGTAGATGTAGGGTCTCACTCTTGATTACACTTGTCTCCAACTCCTGACATCAAGTGATCCTCCTACCTCAGCCTCCCAAAATGCCAAGATTATAGGCGTGAGCCATTGCATCTGGCCTATGGAACCATTTTGTTTTAGGCGCCGAGCCATATGGAACCCTTTTTACAACTTTATTGAGACATGATTTACCCATTTAGAGTGTACAATTCAGGCCAGGCATGGTGGCACACACCTGTAATCCTAGCACTCTGGGAGGCCGAGGTGGGAGGATTGCTTGAGCTCAAGAGTGAGACCCTATCTCTACTAAAAATAGAAAAACTAGTTGGGCATTGTGGCAGGTGCCTGTAGTCTCAGTTCCTTGGGAGGCGGAGGCAGGAGGATTGCCAGGAGTTTGAGGTTGTAGTGAGGTAGGCTGATCCCATGGCACTCTAGCCCAGCATCTTACTCAGGCACAAAAAATAAATAAGTAAATAAATAAATAATAAGTGTACAACCCAGTGGTTTTAGCATAGTCACAGATAGATGCAGTCTTCACCAGCTATTTTTAGAACATTTTCATGACATCTAGAAGAAACTGTAGGGCGGTGCCTGTGGCTCAATGAGTAGGGCACCGGACCCATATGCTGGAGGTGGCAGGTTCAAACCCAGCCCCAGCCAAAAACTGCAAAAAAATAAAAAATAAAAATAAAAGAAACCCTATACTCTTTAACTATCCTACCCCATGGTCCGTCTCATCCCCCAGCCCTAAGGAGCCACTAAACTACTTTCTGTCTCTGTAGTGTTCCCTATTCTGGGCATTTCATAAGAATGGAGTTATCTGGCTCGCACCCATAGCTCAAGCAGCTAAGGCGCCAGGTATATACACCTGAGCTGGTGGGTTCATATCCAGCCCGGGCCTGCCAAACAACAATGACAACTACAACCAAAAAAAGCCAGCTGTTGTGGCAGGCACCTGTAGTCCCAGCTACTTGGGAGGCTGAGGCAAGAGAATCGCTTGAGCCCAAGAGCTGGAGGTTGCTGTGAGCTATGATGCCACAGCACTCTACCCAGGGCGACAGCTTAAGGCTCTATCTCAAAAAAAAGAAAAAGAATGGAGTCTCTAATATGCATTCTTTTGTGACTGCTTCACTTATGTTTTCAAGATTCATTCTGTTATAGCATGTGAAACCATGTTTGTTTGTTTGTATGTTTGTTTTTTTGTAGAGACAGTCTTACTTTATCGCCCTCAGTAGAGTGCCATGGCATCACACAGCTCACAGCAACCTCCAACTGCTGGGTTTAGGCGATTCTCTTGCCTCAGCCTCCCGAGTAGTGGGGCCTACAGGCGCCAGCCACAACGCCCGGCTATTTTTCTGTTTTTTGCAGTTCGGCTGAGGCCGGGTTTGAACCTGCCACCTTCAATATATGGGGCCGGCGCCTTACTCGCTGAGCCACAGGCGCTGCCCCTGGAACCATGTTTGTTAATTAAAGGGTATTTAATAAGCCGAAACAATTGCTTGACATAAGTTGACAGAACACTTTTCCAAGACAGTATTCTAATTATAAGAGTAAAATATGATTATTTACAGATCTTTTAATTAAAAGTTTACAATTTTAGGCCAGGTGAGGTGGCTCACTCCTGTGATCCCAGCACTCTGGAAGGCTGAGGCAAGTGGTCTTGAGCTCATGAGTGCAAGACTAGCCTGAGCAAGAGTAAGACCCCCATCTCTAAACTGGCTGAGTGTTGTTGTGGTTGCCTATAGTCCCAGCTACTGAGGAGGCTGAGGTGAGAGGCTTGTTCAAGTTGGAGAGTTTGAGGTGCTGTGAGCTATGATGCCATAGCACTCTACCCAGGGTAACAGAGTGAGACTCTGTCTCAAAAATAAATCAATAAAATAAAATAAATAAAATATTACATTTCTTCTTGTATTTAGTTTTTTTTTTTGAGACAGAGTTTCACTTATAACCCTTGGTAGAGTGCAGTGACTGTCACAGCTCACAGCAACCTCCAAACTCCTTGGGCTTCGGCGATTTTCTTGCCTCAGCCTCCCAAATAGCTGGGACTACAACGCCCGGCTATTTTTTTGTTGCAGTTTGGCCGGGGCTGGGTTTGAATCCACCACCCTCAGTATATGGGTCCAGTGCCTTACCCCCTGAGCCACAGGCGCTACCCTCTTATATTTAGTGTTTTTAGGAATGGGTTCTTGCCTTGTATTAGTAAGCTTGCCCTGCAAATGTTCTCCTGCATAGATGCCACTTGTCCTTTCAAATCAGCTAGCTCAAAGATCTTAAAATTTTGTGTCCAAAAGGAATGCTAGAGATTAGCTAAGTCTAGGGAGTAAGGAACCAACCTCTTATTTTAGTACAAGAAAAATGGTGGCTCATTTTTTTAGCCTTGTTAGTAAAAGAGCCAGTAAATGAGACCCTGGTCTCTAGCTCCTAGTCTGTGGCCATGGAGATGCGCTGTTACTCCAGCATGGGCTAATACAGCTTTAGGCATCCTTAGTTGAATCAAGGATCCTCAAATTCCATGCTGAGCAATTAAAACTTTTTTATTTAGTCTTCATAACAACCCTGTGAGGTAAATGTTGTTATCCGAATTTGTTATCAACATCATCAACAATTACTGAGTTTTGGCATCTACTATGTGCCAGGTTGTATTCTAGCTGCTTAATAGGCATTCTCTCTAATTCTCACAACCATCCTGACAGCGGGGCTGGGATTAAGGTGAGGCAAAGTGAGGCCCTCACCAGGTGCAAAATGTTTTGTTTTTTTTTTTTTTTTTTGCAGTTTTTGGCCAGGGCCAGGTTTGAGCCCACCACCTCCTGTATATGGGGCCGGCGCTCTACTCCTCTGAGCCACAGGCGCTGCCCCTAGGTGCAAAATTTAAGGAGGGTGAGGGGCATTGAAAAATCACTAGTCAAGATAAATATTTTATTATTTTTTTTATTCAAATAAGATAAATATTTTAATGCAACATTAAAAAAATCAAAATTGGGCCTGGAGTGGTGGCTTATGCCTGTAATCCTAACATTCAGGGAGATGGAGTCAGGTGGCTTGCTTGAGGTCATGAGTTTAAGACCAGTCTGAGCCAGAGCGGAAACCCCATCTCTAAAAAAAAAAAAAATTAGCGGGGAGTTGTAATGGGTGCCTGTTGTCATAGCTACTCAGGAGGCTGAGGCAAGTGAATTGCTTGAGGGTGCTGTGAGCTATGACACCAAGTCACTGGCACTGTGCCCAGGCGACAAAAAGAAACACTGTCTCAAAAAAAAAAAAAAATCATTGCAATAAATCTATAAAGAGAAAATACCAACATTTTCCATAAAAATAGGCTATTCTTTATTTTACAACTCTCTGTTCTATTCTAACCAGCTGGCTTTCCCCTGTTCCTGGGCCCATGCTGTCTTAACTTCCTTGCTAAGCAGTTTGTGAGGGTGACAAAGGTGTGTGAACAGATTGAATAACATGGGACTTTACTTTATGTAGTGGTTTTTGCTTGTAGAGCTTCTGTGAACTTTTCCTACTTGGTTTAAAATACAGGAGGATATATTTTGTTTTTTTTGTTTTCCTTTACACATATACACATAGATCATGAATACATTTATGCATATTTGGGGTCAAATATGGTTTTTTTATACAATTAGGAGGATATATTTTTTTTCTTTTTGTAGAGACAGTGTTTCACTTTATCGCCCTCAGTAGAGTGCCATGGTGTCACACAGCTCACAGCAATTCTCCAACTCCTGGGCTTAAGTAATTCTCTTGCCTCAGCTTCCTGAGCACCTGGGACTACAGGCGCCCGCCACAACGCCTGGCTATTTTTTTGTTTGTTTGTTTTGCAGTTCGGTGGGGCTGGGTTTGAACCTGCCACCCTTGGTATATGGGGCCAGCGCCCTACTCACTGAGCCACAGGCATTGCCCATATTTTTTTGTTTTTTGAAACAGAGCCTCAAGCTGTTGCTCTGGGTAGAGTGCTGTGGCATCACCCACTCACAGCAACCTCTAACTTCCTGCAATGCCTGGCTATTTTTTGGTTGCAGCCATCATTGTTGTTTGGCAGGCCCGGGCTGGATTTGAACCTGCTAGCTCAGGTGTTTGTGGCTGGCGCCTTAGCCACTTGAGCCACAGGCGCTGAGCCAGGAGGATATATTTTGGTAGGTATATAGGGGAGTCCATGTTTTTCCTTTTGCTTCAGGTTCAGTATGGCTCTGTGGAGCACCGCCTAATAGATCAGCATCATTATGATTACTTTACAGTTGCAAAACTGAGGCCCAGAGAGGTTAGGTGATTGTTTACCAGAGGTCACATAGCTAATAGACAGTGGAGTTGGACCTGAAACCTAGGTCTGACTCCAAAACTCATGCTCTTTCTAAAATTGTGCTGTAATTTTGTGGAAGACGTTAGACCAGAGTTGGCAAACATTTTCTCTAAAGAGCCAAATAGTAAATATTTTCAGCTTTATGAGCCATCGTTGTAACTGCGCAAGTCTACCTTTACAGCAGAGAAGCAATGGTGGCAGTATATAAATGAGAATGGCCACGTTTGACCTGCAGGCAACCTGGGAACAGTGGTTTATGCCTATAATCCTAGGACTCGCTGAGAGGCTGAGGTGGGTGGATTGCTTGAGCTTAGGATTCAAGACCAGCCGAAGCACGAGCAAAACCCTGTCTCTACTAAAAATAGAAAAAACTAGCCAGGCACTTGTAGTCCTAGCTATTTGGGAGATTGAGGCAAGAGGATCACTTCAGCCCAGGAAATTGAGGTTGCTGTGAGCTATGATGATACCACAGCACTCTACCCAGAGCTACAGAGTGAGACTCCGTTGCAAAGAAAAAAAAAATCTCAGGTACAAATCCGGTGTTGCCAAAGAAGTAATAGCCGATTGCCCTGACATCCTACTCGGATATGTTTCTTTTAAGAAAGGGAAGGCAATAAATGATAATCATACCTGCTCTAAATAAGAGTTGAATTCCTCATCAAAGAATGTTGGAGACATCAGTCATCCAACTGTAATTTTCCAGTTGTCAACAAGAAATGGCATTTCAGAGTAATTGAATTTCAAAATAATCTAAAAAGGACAGGAAAATTTTCTCCTGTTTCAGATAAACTCTAATAGAAGAGATTAAGGTTTCAAAACCAGTTTAACATGTTCTATGGTTACTTGGCTGTACTCTATTAAAGCCTCCTCTGAGCAACCTTGACTTTGTAACAAAACAACAAAAGAAGTTTGCTTTCTGAAGATATACAAGTAGTTGATCACTTTGGAAATATCCACACAAATTAGAACTTAAAGAACTATATTTATAGCCTGGTGTGGTGGGTCATCTCTGTAATCCTAGCTCTCTGGGAGGCCAAGGCAGGTGGATTGCTTGAGTTCAAGAGTTCAAAACTAGCCTGAGCAAGAGTGAGACCCCATCTCTACTAATACTAAAAATAGAAAAACTAGCCAGGTGTTATGGTGGGCATCTGTAGTCCCAGCTATTTGGGAGGCTGATGCAAGAGGATCACTTGAGCCCAAGAGTTTGAGGTGGCTGTGAGCTAGGCTGATGGCATAGCACTCTACCCAGAGTGACAGAGTGAGACTGTATTTCAAAAATAATGATGATAATTGAAAAGGAACTATATTTACAGTTATTTATGTGAGTGAAGACATTTAATAAATTTGCTATTCACAAATATCTATGTTTGTATGCTCTCTAAATTGCCTAAGAATTTGGGGTCTAACCAAAAGACAAGTTTCTGTGCTAGAGGCTGGGGGTACAGTACTGGACAAAAGAACAATACAATACCTGCCCTGAAGGATCTTTTTTCTTTTTTCGAGACAGAGCCTCAAGCAATAAAGAGTGCCTGGCATCACAGCTCACAGCAACTTCCAATTCCTGGGCCAGGCTGGATTCGAACCCGCCAGCTCAGGTGTACGTGGCTGGCACCTTAGCCCGTTGAGCCACAGGCGCTAAGCCAGCCCTCAAGGATCTTAAACTAATTTGTAACATGGCCCAAGATAAGTTTAATGATTTCTTTTTAAAATGATATTAATTCTGGGGGGGTGGGGGATTTTAAATAATTAGCATCAGAAGTGTTTTTTTTGTTTGTTTGTTTTTTCTTTTTGTGTTTTTTGGCCAGGGCTGGGTTTGAACCCACCATCTCCGGCATATGGGGCCGGTGCCCTACTCCTTTGAGCCACAGGCACCACCTCTAAGCGTCAGAAGTGAAAAGCATATCTCACTTTTGTTTTCATATTATTTTCCAGGCCTCATCATCTGTGGACAGATATTTTAACATAGTTTTAGCCATAGTGCATGTGCCATTTCATATATCATTTATTTTATAGACACTATGTCACATATTCTTTGTAGTATTCATATGGATCATTTCAAATGGCTGAATAATATGTTAAATTGGGCAGTGCCTGTGGCTCAAGGAGTGGGGCACTGGCCCCATGTGTCGTGGGTTGTGGGGTCGAGCCCGGCCCTGGCCAAAACTGCAAAAAAAAAAAATAATAATAATGGCTCGGCGCCTGTGGCTCAACGGGCTAAGGCGCCAACCACGTACACCTGGGCTGGAGGGTTTGAATACAGCCTGGGCCCGCCAAAAAACAATGACAGCTGCAACCAAAAAATGGCCGGGCGTTGTGGCAGGCGCCTGTAGTCCCAACTACTTGGGAGGTGGGGGCAAGAGACTCGCTTGAGCCCAGGAATTGGAGGTTGCTGTGAGCTGCGATGCCACGGCACTCTATCCAGGGTGACAGCTTGAGGCTCTGTCTCAAAAAAAAAAAATAATAATAATAATAATAATGATATGTTAAGTGGATGCTCACTTATTCAGATGATATTTATTGATGTCAACTCTGAATCAGGCCCTGTTCTTGGCACTAGGGATACAATGGATAAAACAGACAAAATTATCAGTTATCTTGAAGTTGCTATGTTATCGAGGTAGGTTATTCTAGAATAAGGAAATAATGCCTGAGGCTTGTGGTAGGAAAAAAGCAAGGGGAAAAATTCTCTAGAGTGGAATTCAGTATAAGAATAAAGTAGAATAATATTGATAATTCCTGGGTGGTGCCTATGGCTCATCGAGTACTGTGCCGGCCCCATATACCGAAGGTGGCGGGTTCAAACCTGGCCTTGGCCGAATTGCAAAACAGAAAAATAGCCGGGCATGGTGGCGGGCACCTGTAGTCCCAGCTACTCAGGAGGCTGAGGCAAGAGAATCGCCTAAGCCTAGGAGTTGGAGGTTGCTGTGAGCTGTGTGATGCCACAGCACTCTATGGAGGGTGATAAAGTTAGACTCTGTCTCTACAAAAAAACAAACACACAAACAAAAAAACAAAGAATATTGATAATTCCTAAAGGAAAGAATATTGTCCAAAGCCTCATCCTTTAGCCTAAGGATTTCACTTCCAGATATGAATGAACTTGGGAATTATATTAGTGAGCCCTCTTTGAAAAGACAGCAGGAACCAGTCACCTATGGGTGAACCAGTCACCTAGGGGTGAAGAGCGAAGCCTAGGAAGAAAAGAACTCACAGTTATGAGCAATGAGCATGTACTTTATAGACCTAAAACTATATAACTAGATAAATATGATTCTAAAGGTGAATTTTATATGCAGCTCATTCTCTTTATTTGCAGCAATTATGCTCTATAGTGTGGCCTCAAACAATGAATTAGCAAGTAAAAGCAGTCCCCAAGTTATGAACATCCCAGTGACTGATGCATAAGTCACACTTACAAATGAAGGTGACTACAGGTAATAGTGAATGTACCTGTTCCAGTTTACATACAAATTCAACTAAACAATAAATCTATACAACCTATCTTGTTCATAACCCAGAAATTTAACCATTGCTCCTAGGGGAAATACAAGGATAGGTTTCTGTAAGCCTCTGGTTACAATATTTTTGTCAACCAATCATTATGTAATCTGTGTGTTTTTGTTTAGAGATACCTAATTTAATATAAACTGCGGATTCATTAACATTGGACTGACGGCCAACAGCACTATAACTAGTGCCTGAACAAAGCTTACCTAACACACGCATTTTAACACTGGGCAGCATGTCAACATTATTCTTGGCGCCATTTTAAGCAGTGAAATAATCAAGAAAAAGCACAGGAAGCAAAAAGCATGGCCCTAAATGACCATCACTAAGTGAAAAGGACACGGACGTTTGTTTAGAGAATGAGAACTGAAACAAACAAGAAGGCAGAGTGTCGCTTTGGTTGGTTTCAGCTGAGTGTGTGTCAGGTGACTCAAATTTTTTGCCACTGCAAAAAAACACCTCAAATCCTGATCTTGGAGTTACAAATAAATTTGCAAATTGGAAGTCAAAAATAATGAAGAGTGACTGTACTTTGGCAATGGGGAAAATGTGTATGTCTGTGTGAGTGCACGTGTATGTTGTGAAGGAGGGCTCAGAGAGGATTTGGGAGGCGATAAGGGTGTATTGATGTTCTCATTTTTCTTGGCAGATAGAACAGATTTAGTAAACAGAAAAGAAACTCGCTGTGATTGATACATTAATACATGCAGACTTTAATATTTATTTATTTATTTTGAGACAGGGTCTTACTCCATCACCCTGAGTAGAGTGCCATGACATCACAGCTCACAGTAATCTCAAACTCTTAGGCTCAAGCGAATCTCTTGCCTTAGCCTCCCCAGTAGCTGGGACTACAGGCTTCTGCCACAATGCCCAGCTAGTTTTTCTATTTTTCATAGAGTTGGGGTCTTGCTCTTGCTCAGGCTGATCTCAAACTCTTGAGTTCAGGCGATATACCTCATCCTCCTGTAGTGGTAGGGTTATAGGCGTGAGCTACCATGACATGCCCGGCCCTCATTCAGAATTAATCTCCACAGCATTCCTCTCTTGGGCAGATAAGTGGCAAGCAAAAGGTGGCATAATTTCCCCAGGCCATCTGGTGAGTCAGTGGCACAACCAGGAACAAAACCCACGTGTAGTAACAGCTGAGACCGAGAGGCTCAGCCCTACCATATGACGCCTCCTGCTCAATAAAATGACTAATGAAACAGTCAATTATTTGCCCTGGGACTTGCTCTACAAGCAACCAGATAAGTCTGAGTTCCTAGGAGGATGCAACCTACAGAAAGAGGAAGTGAAAGAGGCCAACAGATGGAGAAATGTTTACTTTGTGAATACGCCTCACTGTACATACAGCTTGATAGAGGAAAAGGAGAAATGTATGAGTTTGGGGTTCATTACTAACTACCTCTTTTCTAAGATGAGAGATTTCAAAGTCTCTAACTTTTTTTTTTTTTTTGGAGACAGAGTTCTCACTTTATTGCCCTTGGTAGAGTGCTATGGCGTCATAGCTCACAGCAACCTTCAATCTTCTGTTTGGGTTTCTTTTGTTCGTTTTATTTTGGAACTTTACTCACTCTTGAGTATGAGAGCCTTTGTAAGAAGCTTCAAATAAATGCATATATGAGTGGACCCAGATTTATGGCTCCCACTGTTGTCCTAAATAACCTTTACCTTTAAGGCACTGCTAGATAGGCCTTGGCAGGGCCGGGTAAGCCTGTGTGCTGCCATCTGGAGTTGTTTATTCGAGTACGAGGCCTTCTGTCACAGATAAAGTTAGAGAACTGGAAATGTCAATGATAAGGGTGCCATTCCAGGACCCAGTTCATGAAGAGCTCTTAGTAAAGTAGTGACTAATTGTACATTTAGTCTAGAGTAGGAATGCTTTGAAGATATAACCACTTTAAGATAATGGGATATTGTGTAACCTTATAATCTATGAAAAAAAATCTGTTTAATGTATACTGTGATGAGTAACATATGATGCTTGCTTTTATTTTTATTTTTTTTGGCCGGGGCTGGGTTTAAACCCACAACCTCCAGTATATGAGGCCAGCACCCTACTCCTTTGAGCCACAGGTGTCACCTGCTGATGCTTGCTTTTATTATGAGAATATAAAAGTAACCCAGGGAAATAGAGCAGATCAGCCCTTTGAGATATCCTCACTGTTCTCCAGAATTACTGACTTTTCTACAAATAAAAGTGGAATTGTTGATCTCTCATCTGCTACTCTGTTGATTGGCCTGGCTGAAAGGTGGACGGGCTACTTAGTCCAGCAATAAGATATTAAAGATGGGTGGGGACCCTGGGATAAAGGCTCAGAATGAAGGACAAAAAAGTTCCTGAATGTTCAAATGAAGATTCATTGAGAATAGGGGTCCAAGAGCAAATGCTTCCTAAATTTCTATTGGAGGAAGTCAGAACCAATGTTTCCCAGGGCACCCTTGTCTTCCGTTCATCCACTGCAAGTCAACAGTCTTTTCCTCCTGTTCCCTTCCCAAAGAATGGCCATCTGGAGTACCCTGCCTCCTCCTGAATATCCTAAAGGGTCATTTCCAGCTTGGAGCTGGAAAAACAATTATTTGTTGCTCCAGATCAGTTATGAAATCCACTATCATATGTTGGGTACTGTGAGGCATACATAGGTTTGTTTGTTTTTTGGTTTATTTGTTTGTTAGTTAGAGAGTCTCACTCTGTTGCCCTGGGTATAGTCCTGTGGCCTCACAGTTCACAGCAACCTCAAACTCCTGTATTCAAGCAATCCTCTTGCCTCAACCTCCTGAGTAACTGGGAATACAAGTGCCTGCCACAATGTCCAACTAGTTTTTCTATTTTTAGTAGAGATGGGGTCTCCTTGTTCAGGCTGGCCTTGAACTCTTAAGCTCAAGCAGTCCTCCTGCATCAGCCTCCCAGAGTGCTAGGATTACAGGCATGAGCCACTGCACCCAGCTCATACACAGGTTTTGAGACACCATGTCAAGGAGATTGTGGTCTATTAGGATATACACATGTACATAATTATCCATAATATACCCCTGAAAATGTGTTTTCATTGTGCTATCAACAAGGTACATAAAGAAGTTTTGGGAGTCCTGAGGTAAAGAACAGTGCTTATGGCTGGAAGGGTTGGAGAAGGCTTCATTGAGGGTACTCATGGGTTACACCTTGAAAGAGTGTAGGATTTGGAAGGACAGCTTTCCTGGTGAAAATAGAGCTGTAAGTCATGTATGACTTTGCAACTTCATTCAACTAGATCTAGCCCCTTACCAGAGGCTGGGCAAGATGCTTCATACCTATACTCCTAGCACTATGGGAGGACAGGGTAGATGGATTGGTTGAGGTTGGGGTTTGGAGACCAGCCTGAACAAGAGCGAGACTGTCTCTACTAAACATAGAAAAAAACTAGGTGGCCTTGGTGGCGGGTACCTGTAGTCCCAGCTACTCAGGAGGCTGAGGCAAGTGGATTGCTTGAACCCAGGGGTTTGAGGTTGCTGTGAGCTATGATGCCACAGCACTCTAGCCTAGGGCAACAGAGTGAGACTTTGTCTCAAAAAATAAAAGAAGTAAAAAAAGTAAGGAAACATACAAAGAATTCCAGCAAATGTAGGATAGTACTCTTGTTTGACATTCAACCAAGAAAAGAATTGTCTTGACGTCATCTAATTTTTATTTTTAGACACAGATGAAACATGTCCTTCATTCACCAGACTGAGTTTTCACAGTGCAGTGGTTGGCACGGGACTAAATGTGAAGTTGATGTTGTACACAAGAAAAAACCTGACCTGTGCACAAGTCATCGACGCCACAGCTTTTGGAAACTTGAATGTCACCAAGAAAACTACCTTCATTGTCCATGGATTTAGGCCAACAGGCTCCCCTCCAGTTTGGATAGAGGACTTAGTACAGGGTTTGCTCTTTGTTGAAGACATGAATGTGGTCGTTGTTGATTGGAATCGAGGAGCTACAACTCTCATATACACTCATGCCTCTAGTAAGACCAAAAAAGTAGCCATTGTCTTGAAGGAATTTATCGACCAGATGTTGGTAAGAGAATTCTTTTAAATGATTCAGGGCCAAATTGAAACTGGCCCATTATATATTTCTGATGATAATTGTCTATCAAAAGTATATCGATAGCCGGGTGTTGTGGCGGGCACCTGTAGTCCCAGCTCTCGGGAGGCTGAGGCAAGAGAATCGCCTAAGCCCAGGAGTTGGAGGTTGCTGTGAGCTGTGTGATGCCATGGCACTCTACCGAGGGTGATAAAGTGAAACTCTGTCCCCACAAAAAAAAAAAAAAAAAAAAAAGGATATTGAGGCTGGGCATGGTGGCTCACTCCTGTAATCCCAGCACTCTGGGAGGTCAAGGCAGGTGGGTTGCTTGAGCTCACGGGTTTAAGACCACCCTGAGCAAAAAGCAAGACCCAATCTCTACTAAAAATAGAGAAAACTGAGGCAAGAGGATCACTTGAGCCCAAGAGTTTGAGGTAGCTGTGAGCTATGACATCATGGTACTTTACCCAGGGCAATAGCTTGAGACTCTGTCTCAAAAAAAAAAAGTATAGGGCGGTGCCTGTGGCTCAGCGAGTGGGGCGCTGGCCCCATATACCGAAGGTGGCGGGTTCAAGCCCGGCCTCGGCCGAACTGCAAAACAAAAAAAAAGTATATTGATGAAGGGGCATCTTTTTCTAACTCACATAAACATGTCTTATGGGCAGGAAAGGTTCTGTCCAGGGGGGTTCTTGGTTTACACTCCTAGAACTTCCTCAACTCTCTGGCTGTTCCTTTTGCTAGGACTGCCAGAAGTTTAGCGACCTAGTTATCCCAAACAGAAACTGAGTGAGACACAAGGTCTAATGAAATGATTGATGCTTTAAGAAGACTTGCAAAGGTTAAACTTTATGTTTTATTTAGTGATCTATCTCATGAGCTTCCCCTTTTAACAACAATAAAAAAAGTGACATGAAATTAGGACAATCAGAGGATGTCAGGTCCAGGGGCCCCTGTGGCCAGGGCTGACATGATTTACAGGAGATTCTCATCTAAGCCAAAGTCCCAGGAAAGTAAATATTAAAATGACTAATGACAAGCCATCCCAGAAGCCTCTGGGTAAAGTGGTCCACCCTCTGACCACTTTCCTCCTTTCCTTCCCCTTCCATCATGATTTCATTAACTGAGCCAGCATGAAGATAAGGGAGTTCATCCAAATGTATTGTTGCCCCTCTCCTCAATCTAGAAAGTTGTAAAGCTGTCTCAACTTGGTTTCTAGCAGAAGCATGAATGGAGAAACCATGGCATAAAGACCAAGGCACAGGTCTGGAGCTGGACAGACTGGTTTGAATCCTGCTCTACCCCCTCCTCAACTGCTTGACTCTGGGCAGATGACTTCAAATCTGGGCCCGTTTCCTCTGTATGATCGAAAGAATAGTATTTAGAAAATGAACTGAATCTCTCTCCTCTACTGCAAAACCCTATTGCAATAGTTCATCTTGAATAAAGTCTTCCTTACCACCCCCCAAATAGTATTTACGTTGCAGGGCTATCGTGACAGTCAAGTGAGATAATAGATGCTTAGAATACTGTACATGAGTCAACAGCTAGGAAATTACTCCGAATGTTTTCAACTCCATGTCTCCTTACAATTTATAATGATGAACCTCTTGAAATTCCAGGCAGAAGGCGCTTCTCTTGACAACATTTACATGATTGGAGTAAGTCTAGGAGCCCATATATCCGGGTTTGTTGGAGAGATGTATGACGGGCAGCTGGGGAGAATTACAGGTAAGCTCCTATGAATGGGGACAGGGCAGTGGCCTGGGCAGGTTATGGCGGGGAGCATCATGCAGGCAACCCACCTCTTTGAGTTCAAAGCCAGCTCTTTCAATTTCTTAACCTTTCTGAGCATGGGTCTTCTTGTGCCAAAGGAGGATCACAATAATATTGACCTCAGGTTATTACTTAACAAAATATAAGTAAAACCCTTTCTAAATTATATGCCATAGGAAAGATTAGTGGTGACTTTGTTCCTCTTATGGCTAGAAAAACAGCTATGTCCCATGGGGATTTGGTCTGTGTGCCCAAAATAGATAGCCTCTTTCCTTTTGTGTAATTCAGGATAGCTGCAACTACAAACCTGATAAACTTCAGCCCCCAACCATGGCTGGAGTCTTGTGGTAAGAAAATGTAATGGGAATTTTGAAGGCTGGGGCTTACTCACTGAATATTGGCTTTCAGGCCAACACTGAATGAAAATACTCAGAAATGCCTCAGGTCAAACCCCAAAGAGTCCGTTGTTAGAATCTCTTGCCTAGTCCTTAGTAACTTTCCACAGCTGCACCTGAAGGGCTGAGGGTGGCTCTCTCTTTCAGATTTAAGGCCTTTCCTGTTCACCTTTCCTGGAGTGCTCTTAACTCACAGGAGCCTCAAATTCAGGCAATCCACTCACTTGAGTGATCCACCCACCTCTCAAGTAGCTAGGAATACAGGTGTTCATTGCCACACTTGGCAAATTCTTAATTATTTTTGAGATAGGGTCTTGCTATGGTGTGTCCAGGCTGGTCTCAAACTCCTGGGCTCAAGCGATCCTCCTGTCATGGCCTCCCAAAATGATGGAATTATAGATGTGAGCCACTGTGCCCAGCACCCAGGAGGCTATTTTAAATCTAGGGAATCTGAAAAGGTAAAAGTAGATGTAGGAGGAAATGATTCAAACCACTAGATTTGAGAGGTAAACTTTTAGGATTACAAATTTGAAAGTGCTACTTAAACTTGGCAGGTAGCTCTGGGCAAGTCCTTTGGTCTTTGGGTCTGTGCCTTTCTCTCTTTTTTTTTTGAGACAGAGCCTCAAGCTGTCACCCTGGATAGAGTGCCATGGCCTCACAGCTCACAGCAACCTCCCAATTCCTGGGCTCAAGTGAGTCTCCTGCCTCTGCCTCCCAAGTAGCTGGGACTACAGGCGCCCGCCACAACGCCCGGCCATTTTTTGGTTGCAGCCGTCATTGTTGTTTGGCGGGCCCGGGCTGGATTCGAACCCACCAGCTCAGGTGTACGTGGCTGGTGCCTTAGCCTGTTGAGCCACAGGCGCTGAGCCATTCACTTATATATTTAAAAAATACTATAATCTCTTCCATAAAAAAAATTGAAGGCCTAAGATTAATTATTTTTTTCTACTATGTATAACTACAATTCCTATAAAATCCTGACCTCCAGAAGTGTTATATGGCTGCGTGTCAAAAAGTCATTAAAGCCATATGCTGAGGATAAAAGCACAATGAATGCATAGTTATTGATCATGGGTAGCAGGTATGTCCCACAAAGCATTTAAAGTTTAATGTGAATGACAATGAAAACATATAAATCATTAGAAATTTCTTCATATTGAAACAAAATCTCTTATTACTTTGCTACAACTTCTGCACTAGGACAGTTGTCTGGAGTTAAAAAGAATAAATATTCCATTTTCCAGAGTTCACTTTTTCCTAATGCTTTACAAATCATTACCACACCTTCTTTAGACTTTCTGTTTTTAAAGCAGAGAGTTGCAGAACCTTTCAACTTTTACATAGGCATAAAACAGAAAATGTTTTTACCCCTCCTTCTCCTGGCCAAGCTTTCACACTCACAGGTGAAGAATTACATAAAGACAGGATTATCAGGATGATAATCAGGCTGATCCTCAGCCTCCAAAATGAGTCGCGGGAGGCATAAATAGCTAGTTGGAAGGATGGGTAGGTGGATGAGTGGGTGACGGACAGACAGATTAAGGTTGTACCACAGTATAACTTATTTTATGTTGCATACACAACTTAAGAGGAGTCCTATAAAATGTGAGACTAATTAGCAAAGACGGACCAGGAAGGGGGGTGGTAAAAACAGTATAAGGCTATGGTAACCAAAATAGCGTGGTATTAGTACAGGTAGTTAAGAGGTATGCCTTCTTCTGTCTTCTGGGAGAGTTTGGGCTGAATGGGTATTGCTTTTCCCCCATACTATGTTTTACAGTGTGACATCTCAAGTTTTGTTTTTGTCTTTATTTTTTTATTGGGATTGCTCTGGGTAGTAGGGGCTCGTTTTTGGTTCCATACAAATTTTAGGAATTTTTTTCTATTTCTGAGAAAAGAAGACTGATATTTTGATAAAAGATTGCATTGAGCCTGTAGATTGCTTTAGGCAATATAATCATTTTAATGACATCAATTCTTACAATGCCTGAGCGCATTGTAAGGGATCGATCCAGTGAGCGAAATATCTATTCCTAGGTATTTTATTTTTTTGTGACTCTTATAAAGGAGATTGCCTTCTTGATTTCTTTCTCAGCTAGTTCGTTATTGGTATATAAAAACACTACCAGTTTTTGTATGTAGATTTTGTATCCAACAACCATACTGTGTTGATTCATCACTTGTCACATTTAAGAGTTCTTTGGGGGAGTCTTTAGGTTTTCTTAGATAGATAATCATATCATCTGAAGAGAGACAATTTGACTTCTTCTTTTCCAACCTGAATGCATTTTATTTTTTCCTCTTGACTGCTTACTTTGTTTAGGACTTCCAGTACTATGCTGAATAAGGGCGGTAAAAGGGGCATCCTTGTTTTGTTCTAGTTCTTAAAGAAGGCTTTCAGCTCTTCCCTTTTTTATACTTTTTCAGAATAAAGTTGGCTACAGATCTGTCCTATAAGTTCTTTATTATGTGGAAGTTTTATCATGAATTAATGTTTAATTTTATTGAAAGCTTTTTCTACATCTATTCTTTCTTTCTTTATTTATTAAATCATAGCTGTGTACATTAGTGCAATCATGGGGTACAGTGAGCGGGCTTCATATACAATCTGAAATATTTTCATCCATTGTTCGACATAACCTTCATGAGATTTTCTCGTTTATTGTGTGAGAACATTTGTGTTCTGCATTTAGTAGGTTTCACTTGTCCCTTCTAAGATGCACCATAAGTGTGATCCCACCATTTACCCTCTCTCCACCCACCCTCCCCCTCCCCCCTTACCCCTTTCCCCATATTCTTGTACTATAATTGGGTTATAGCCTTCATATGAAAGCTACAAATTAGCTTCATAGTAGGACTCAGTACATTGGATACTTTTTCTTCCATTCTTGAGATACTTGGCTAAGAAGAATGTGTTCCAGCTCCCTCCGTGTAAACATGAAGGAGGTGATATTAAAGTGACCATATGGGTTTGTCCTTCCCTGTGCTGATCCGTGTATATTGAACCCTCCTCAACTGGTTGATAGGGATAAGTGGGATCAAATCCCACTTGATCATGACGCATTATCTTTTCAATGTACTGTTGGATATGATATGCTAGCATTTTTCTGAGGAATTTTACCTTTATGTTCATCAGAAATATTGCCTGTACTCTTTTTGCGATATCCTTTTCTGGGTTTGGTATTAGGATAATATTGGCCTTGAGTTAAGGAGGATTCCCTCTCCAATTTTTTTAGAATAGTTTCAGGTGAATTGGCGTTTGCTCTTTAAAAGTTTGGTAGTCTTAGGTAGTGAAGCCATCTGGCTCTTCTCTTTCTGGGGAGATTTTTAATTACTGATTCTACCTTGTTACTCTTTATTGGTCTTTTTAGTTTTTCTATTTCTTACTGATTCACACTTAGGAGGTGGCCATTGCCCGAATCCTACAAATGTGCAAAGGACCGCTGAGCTCCCACTTTTAATTCTACTCTATGTCTCTTGTCTTTCTTTATCATTGCTCCTAACTTTATACTTCTTCAGTCGATGGCCACCAGTTTCCACAGGTCTCAGTGACCCCAACAAAATCCATTCCATTTCTCTCTGTTTTTTTCATGGCTCCATCAGACACACCTTCCCTAAGCCACACCTTCCTTAAGGCACATTTTGGTTCTATCTCTCCCCATTTGTAAAGTCTTCAAGGAGTCTTTAATTACTAGCACATTGAATCTAAATTCTTCCTCCTGAGTTTCAAAACCCATACAATAAGCCAGGTGGGGGTGACTGAGGCCTATAATCCTAGCATTGAGAGAGGCTGAGGCAGGAGGATTGCTTGAACTCAGGAATTCAAAACCAGCCTAAGCAAAAGTGAGACCCTGTCTCTACTGAAAATAGGATAATCATCCAGGTGTTGTGTAGGGTGCCTATAGTCACAGCTACTCTGGAGACTGAGACAAGAGGATTACTTGTGCCTATGGGCTTGAGGTAGGTTGCTATGAGCTGTGACACTAAGGCACTCTAGCCTGGGGCAACAAATTGAAACTGTCTCTTTAAAAAACAACAATAGGCTCGGCGCCTGTGGCTCAAGCGGCTAAGGCGCCAGCCATGTACACCTGAGCTGGTGGGTTTGAATCCAGCCTGGGTCGTCAAACAACAATGACGGCTGCAACCAAAAAATGGCCGGGCATTGTGGTGGGCACCTGTAGTCCCAGCTACTTGGGAGGTGGAGGCAGGAGACTCGCTTGAGCCCAAGAATTGGAGGTTGCTGTGAGCTGTGATGCCACAGCACTCTATCCAGGGTGACAGCTTGAAGCTCTGTCTCAAAACAACAACAACAACAAAAACAACAAAACCCTGTCATTTAATTTCTCTTTACAGCCATTTCTCTAACTCACTAACTCATTCTCAGCTCTGTTCTAGTTGGTCCCCCTCCTGTGCCATACAACTACAAATCCGTTGTTTCCTCCTAGAACCAACACATCTTTCAAGACTTTAAATAAAGTGTCACCTCCAGCCCAGTTTCCCACACCAGCGCGTCACCTATCCCTGTCCACAGCACAAGTTGCTGGTCAAGGAAGCAAAACTTTAACCTGAGATACCAGATACCACCTCTGGGTCTGACTTAACACAATACTCTAGGTCAGTGATTTTCTTTTTTTGGAAGTTTTTTAGCCGGAGCTGGGTTTGAACCCACCACCTCTGGTATATGGGGCTGGTGCCCTACTCCTCTGAGCCACAGGCGCCGCCCAGGTCAGTGATTTTCAACCAGTGTTCCATGAGAGGATCTTAGGTATGCTACAAAAATTTTTAAAGATCATTAATTAAATTATTTTCAAAAAAACTTCAAAAAGCACAGTAAGTATATTCTTTTTGTAACTCTTTTTTGATTGACAAAAAACCCCGGGAGTTTATCCATTTCCTGTAGGTTTTGGAGTTTGCTTCACTTGTTTTAACAGTCCTTTCTCTAATTTGTCTATCTTCTCTCATAATTTATTACATACACCAAGAAAAAGCTGGGTGGCACCTTCCACTCTCAGCTTTAAAATCTCATGAGTTAATGGTCGAGTCTGTTTATAGGTCTCTCTTCTACATTCCACATCACTAGAGGTGACAGTTTGGCTAAACTTTCTGTCATTACATAACTAAGATGCCCTTCATTCCAGTTTCCAATTACACTGACAGCTTTTTTCTTTAGGCCTTAATCAGCTGGCTCCTCTCAAGCCCTCAGCTTTCTGCTAGCAGATCTTTCTGGCTTTTGCTAACACTCTATTGATAAAGTCCTTTCAGACTCACTACAAGCCCAGTCTGAAGCTGCTCCCACATGCTCGGATTTTTGTTACATCTATAGCCCACATAAAGTTGCATTTGATGATATAAATTACCCCCAAACTTATAAATGTGTACTATCTTCCATAGTTCCTGTGAGTCAAGAATTCAGGGAAGGATTGTCTGGACAATTTGGGCTTGATGCTTCAGTTCAATCAGATGTCTGTCAGGCCTTCGAGATGCCGTAGAATGTCACTCCAAGGTGCCTCCTCCACAGGGCTGGCAAGCGGGTACTGGCTGTTGGCAGGGCTAAGTTCTTCCTAGTGTGGCCGTCTTCAGAAGGCTGTATGAAAGCCTTTCAATATGGCAGCTGCATTTCTCCAGAGCAGGCCATCCATAAGACCAAGGAGAAAGCCACAAAATCTTGTATTTATGGAAAAGTCTGAGACTTAAGAAATGCTTTTTTAAAAAAAAAAAAAAACAAGTGACCTATGACAAAAACAACTGATTCAAACCTTGACTTCAATAGGCTCAGGGCTGCTTTCTTACTTCACTTTCTTACCTACAATATTCACAACCCCAAGGTTAGATATAAATTTCAACATCCAAAAGAATGAACTGTAAGTACCAGTAAGTGGGAGAAGTTATCATTCATCAAAGATTGGTCCTGGATAATTCTTTTCTTTTCTTTTCTTTCTTTAATAGGGTCTCACTCTGTCTCCCAGGCTAGAGTACAAGGGCATGAACATAGCTCACTGTGACTTCAAATTGCTGGACACAAGTAATCCCCCTGCTTCAGCTTCCTAAGTAGCTAGGTCTATAGGTGCCAATCACCATGTGATTTCATTTTTTAATTTTTTTGTAGAGATTGGATCTTCCTTTGTTGCCCAAGCTGATCTCAAACTTCTGGCCTCAAGCCATCCTCCTACATCCTCCCAAAGAGCTGGGATTACAGGTGTGAGCCACTGCCCCGGTCCCTGGATGATTCTTTAAAACAATATATAGATTTTTAAAATGCACTTATCCTTAAATTAGTCAGTATACTTGAATATATAATATGTATCAATGAATATGCATATAATCATTTCGATTAATTATATAACTGGGCTTTCTAAAAGGATTTGAGGCAGCGCCTGTAGCTCAGTGGTTAGGGTGCCAGCCACATACACAGAGGCTGGCAGGTTCGAACCTGGCCTGGGACACCTAAAACAACAATGACAACTGTGCAACAAAAAGGGAAAAATAGCTGGGCGTTGTGGCGGGCACCTGCAGTCCCAGCTACTTAGGAGGCTGAGAGGGGCAAGAGAATCGCTTAAGCCCAAGAATTTGAGGTTGCTATGAGCTGTGACACCATGGCACTTTACCCAGGGTGACAGCTTGAGATTCTGTCTCAAAAAAAATAAAAAGATTTAGGACCTATTCACTTTATTGAGGCTGTACCTAAAAACTCTGCCTTCCTAGCAATTCCTACCGTATAAGCAATAAGGCACACTCACATAGCTGAGTAACTAAGTCATTCTTATTTACACTGTATGCTCATTTGTCTTCATAACTTTCTAGAATTCTAGGATTTCTAATTTTAAATTCCATATATACTGAAAAGGAATGAAAACTATTATAAAAAAGAAAATATTAAAAACTGAAGGCAAGTTTTCAGTAGTCAGGTGATGTTTTCATTGTAATTACATGTATTTATATCTATAGGTTAAACTGCAGAACATTAAAATTTAACAAAATATAAAGTAAACAAACTGTATCTATATGAAAGTACATATTTACCTGACATCACCCTTAGTGTTTCTGAGAACGGTTGCAGCAAAATTCTGTGTGACTCCCACCAAGCTGATTCCATCCACTTCTACAATCTGGTCATTGACTTGTATTCTTTAGGAAGAGGAAAAAAATTACCCATAATTAATTTATCTGATAATGCGTTATCATGTACAATAAAAGAATTGACAAAATACTTGATTTTTTAGATACTCTTATTGATCCAAAATTTATATTTAGGCAGGCCTTTTTATCTGCAGGTTCCATATTTGAGGAATCAACTAATCATGGGTCTATAATGTTCAGGGCAAAAAACAATAAACAGTAGAATCAAATAGTACAAATTTAAAAAGAAATTGAGTATAGGAATTATTTATACAGCATTTACATCTATTAGGTATTATCTGTAATCTAGACATGATTTATAGTATAGAGGAGTGCATGCTCAGATGACAGGCAAATACTTCATTTTATAAAAGAACTTGAGCGTCTGCAGATTTGGGTATCCACTGTGGTCCCTGAAACAATGTCCTGTGGATGCCAAGGGATGACTGTACAGTACAAGCTCCAGATCTTAGTTAAGTGCTTAGGTTTTAAAAGGACTATTTCACAGGACAGATAAGTAGCACTACATGGAGGAAGTCGATTTAACAAACATCTATACTCCTATCACAGGGAACTGACCTTTGTGAATGTACATTTACATGATTTTTTTGTCCTTAATTAATTACTGTATATAAAACATCACAGATCCAACTGAAATACCCTTTGGGTCTAATACCTAGTCTCTCATCACACCTATCATCCCTCAAGAAACACATCAACAGGAATTGCAAGGACCCTTCTCATTTAAGTTGTACATTTCAAATATGCAAAGCTTGTGTGTATGTGCATTATTTGCATATTTACTTACGCTCCTGGACAATATACAGTATTAACATTATTTAAGTGTATATAACTTTTTAATTTATATATATATCTATATATATATTTGGTGTATACCATTTTTATTCCTCATAATATTATTTCGAATATGAAAAATATATAGTATAAATTAGATAATAAACTCTCATTACCCACATCTAACTTTATGAAACCTTAAAACTGAGTCATGTTTTTCCTGAAAAAAGGCATTACAGGTTTGGCACCTATAGCTCAGTGGCTAGGGCACTGGCCACATACACCGGGGCTAGCGGGTTCAAACCTGGCCTGGGCCTGCCCAACAACAGTGACAACTACAACAACAACAACACAAAAAAATAGTGGGCATTGTGGTGGGCGCCTGTAATCCCAGCTACTTGGGAGGCTGAGGCAAGAGAATTGCTTAAACCCAAGAGTTTGAGGTTGCTGTGAGCTGTAACGGCACTCTACCAAGGGCAACCTAGTGAGACTCTGTCTCAAAAAAAAGAAAGAAAATGCATTACAGAAAGGTTAAAATTCCTTTATCGTATGTCTCAATTTTATTTCCTTTATTGCTTCCATAGAGCTAACCATCATCCTAATCATGGGGTTTATTGATTCTTTTGAAACAGAAACAGTATGCATGCATGAGTAGGCACAATATGTATACATTGGTATGTTTTAAAAATGATGAAGCATATTTCTCCTTTTATAGCTTAGTATACTTTACTCAGCACTGTAATAGAGGTTTAGCCATGGCCTTATTAAATGTAATTCTAGACAATTCATTTTAATAGGTATACGTTATTATCTTTTGTAAAGACAGCAAACTATACAGTAGAACCTCTGTAAGTTGACTGCCAAAGGGACTGTAACCAACTGGTCAGCATACAGAAGTGGTCAACATAAGGAACTAGGCCTACTGTACTAATACATACACGTGGTACATTCCTGTCTGTGAAAATTAGGTCAACTTTAGGAGGTGGTCAGTGTAGGCAGGTGGTCAACTATGGAGGTTCCACTGTATTGATTATTTTGTGAATAGATAATAGTATTGTTTTCAATTTTAACTATTATAAATATTGTTGTAATAAGCAACTTCATACATGCTTCCTTATGCGGGTGATTGAGTTTCTTCAGTATATATACCTACAAATGAAATTCCCAAGTCAAATTTAGGCTATTTCAACTTTATTAGACTTTGACAAATTTTCACATCCTCAGGATGTTCAGATCCTTTAAGTACTGCCAATCATATAGGTAAAAAACAGCATCACGATGTAATTTTAATTGCCTTTCCCTGATTACTAATGCAAGTGAACTTCATTCATATGTTTATAAGTCATCTGTCTATTTCTACAAACTGTCAGATCATTTCCTCTACCTATTACTTGTTGTTGGGTTGAGTGTCTTTTTTCTTAATGATTTATAAAAGATGTCTTTGTATATCCTGAAAATTAATACTTTCTCAAACATATTCCAAATGCCTTCACTAAATCTACAGAGTATCTCCCTACATTTCTTGGAACATGGTAGTTTTGAGGAAAATTATTTTTAAAAATATGATAAATTTGTATTTTGTTTAAGGAATCACTTCCTGCCCAAAGGTTATGAAAACATTCTATATTTACTTCTAATTGTTTAAACATCCGCTTTTCTGCATGTAGGCAGTTATCTACTTGGAAATGGCTGATTTATGATCATATGTGTTAGCTATCTATTTGTTCTAAGTATATAAACAATTGGTCTAAGAACATTTAATAAAGAGGTCATTTTTTTCCCCCACCGAATTGTAGTGCCACCTCAAGTTCTCAAGTCCAGAGACAAATGCACGCTAACATGTGTCTGGGTTTTGTAGAGGTCCAATGTGTCTGCCTATATCTGCATCAATACTAGTTTTCACATTTCACTGGCAATTCCCCTAAAATGGTTCATCATCTCAAAATTTACCTGAGTTTTTCTTGATCCTTTGCACTTCCTAATTCATTTTTAGTTTATTTGCCAAGTAACATAAAACACTTACTGGGTCTTTAATGAAATTAGACTGATTTTGAAGATTACCTTGCAGAGAACTGACAACTTTATCATATTGACTCTTTCCATAAATGAGAATTGAGAGTCACCATCAGAATCTCTGGGAAGTGTGGTGTAAATCATGTTTTCTTGGCAAGGGTTAAGTGAAGTTAGTCAAAGCTTGAGAATAAGACTAAAAGCAGGGCAACCTATTTTTACAATGTACATTAGTTAACAAAGCTAAATATATTGAAGAAGAACGCACTTTATTTGATATTACTATATAATAGTGATTAAAGGTCCTAGGCATAGTGAAGTTCATTAGTAATTTACAGATTTTTGACCTGGGTAAATTCAAATACTTTACAACTAGTAGAAAGGATAATTTCAAAGATAGAGCTTATTGCCATATAGAACATTAATCAATTTTGTATCTAACTTTGCTATCTTATTCTGACATTACTTTATTAATTTGCCATTAAATATCTAGTTCCTAAAATGCTCTTTGAAACATATTTATCATCTCACTAGATCTCTAATTAGGAAGATGAATTAAATCTCTGATATATTTTTTGTTTGTACTTATGAAAGTAATCCTTTTAATTCTTTGAATATTAGCCTATCATAGTCTTGGGGGATCTGCTGAGATGCCCAAATAGACTCAAAAAGCCAAACAAATTGTTAGTACAAAAATACTATTCATGAGCTATTTAAATCCAGGTATCTCTTCTCTGTCCTTACAGTGATTTTCAATAAATAATATAATTTTTACTTTGCTGTGATCCTAGTCTGGCACAAGTTGGTTTGTTTTTAAAAATTTTTGTACTTTTCATTTTCTTTTCAGATTCTTTGCTGTTTTGGTTGTAGATCTACTTTGTACTAGATGAGGAGGAGGAAGAAGAGAAGAATTCCTCACTGGTAGAACCAACAATTAGGAATGTAATTTTATAATTCAATCATTGGGATTATGGGAATCTATAAATATCTCGTCATGAGAGATAACAAAGATTTGAGTGGCTATCCTTCTCTTAATTCTCTATTTGTGAGTCCAACTTATTTGATAAAACACTGCATAACTACTAGAAAGAAAAGCAGCCACTAAAAATCTTCATCAGTGAGTTCTACCACTTCTATTCAACACAGTACTGGAAGTCCCAGTCAGAGTAGCAGAAACATGAAAATACAAGACAGATTGTGCCAGTGGCTCAAGATGCCTAAAGGAAAGAAGGCCAAGGGGAAAAAAGCAGCCCTGACCCCAGCTGTGGTAAAGAAGCAGAAGGCCAAGAAGGTGGTGAACTCCATGTTTGAGAAAAGGCTGAAC
This sequence comes from Perodicticus potto, assembly GCA_963574655.1. Lineage (NCBI taxonomy): Eukaryota > Metazoa > Chordata > Mammalia > Primates > Lorisidae > Perodicticus > Perodicticus potto. The sequence continues at coordinate 20,044 of CAUYRH010012598.1, read as the reverse complement.
AACTTTGGAATCAGACAGGACATCCAACCCAAAAGGGATCTCACCCACTTTGTCAAATGGCCTCGCTACAGCCACAGGAAGAACTGCACCACTGTCAGCTTCATGCAGGTTACCTCAGAAGACCAGGGAGCTCTGGCTAAGCCGGTGGAAGCTATCAGGACAAATTACAGTGACAGATAAGCAAGATCCGTCCTCACTGGGGAGGCAATGACTGGGTCTCAAATCTGTGGTTCACATAGCCACGCTGGAGAAGGCAAAGGCTAAAGAACTTGCCACTAAACTGGGCTAAATGTACACTGCCGAGTTTTCTGTACATAAAAATGATAAAAATTATCCTTCAAAAGAAAAAAAAAGACATACATATTGCAAAAGAAGAATTCAAATTGTCCCACTTTACAGATGATATGATGTTATATCTAGGAAAACCTAAAGACTCAGTCAAAAATCTCTTGGATTTGATAAATTCTATTCAGTTGCAGGATACATAATCAATGAACAAAGATCAATAGCAGTTCTATATACCAATAGTGAACTACTAAGAAAGATATCAAGAATCAAGGCAGAGGTCTTGCTTAAGGTCTGAGATTTTGCAAAACAAATTAAAGACTTTCTGTCTGACACTTTCTATAATCTTCCTTTTTTAATGTTGATGTCTGATAAGTAACTTTTAACTACTTTTTCCTGTTTTGTGATAATAAATACAGACCCAAGGTTAACTTAAGAGGGCTCCTCCCAGAGTTCCTCAGTCCCCCAACACAGACTTTGTGTCAAGTCGCTTCATCCCTCGTGCCAAGACTCCCTCATCTGATGGCCCCAAACCCCTTCATCAAAATATTAATACCATCTTCCCACATAAATAAGAAAAAAACCCTAAAATTTGTATGTAACATAAAAGAGGACAAATACCAAAAGCAATCCTAAGCAAAAAGAACAAAGCTAGAGGTATCACACCACCCAACTTGAAAACATAGTAAAACGTCTATAATAACCAAAATAGCATGGTACTGGTATAAAAATACACACAGAAACCAATGCAACAGAAAAGAGAACCCAGAAATAAATTCACATATTTATCAATTGGTATTTGACAAAGGTGCCAAAAGTATACATTGATGAACAGCTACACTCTTTCATAATGGGCACTACGAAAATTGGATAGCCACTTGCAGAAGAATGGAACTAGACCCTACTCAACATACTAAACAAAAATAAACTTAAAGTGGATTTGGAGAAATACACATAAGACTCAACACTACAAAACTACTAGAAGAAAATACATGGGAAATTCTTCAGGACATCGATGTAGGCAAAGATTTTATAACTAAGATCTAAAAGCACAGGCAACACAAAAGTAAGGCAATGGGATTATATAAAACTGAAAACCTCTGCACAGCAAAAAAACAATCAACAGAGTGAAGAGACAACTTATGGGAGAATACATATAGTATTAGCAAAATATTCATCTAACAAAGAACTAATATCTAGAATATACAAGGTACTCAAATAACTCAGCAACAAAAAAAAGAACAAATAATGCCATTAAAAGTGGGCAAAGGATATGAATAGACAATTTCTCAAAAGAAGACATACAAATGGTCAACAGGTATATGAAAAATGGTCAGTATCATTAATCATCAAGGAAATGCAAATAAAAGCCAAAATGAGATATCACCTTACTCCAATTAGAATAGCTGTCATTAAATGGCTATTACCAAACAAACAAACAAACAAACAAAAAAAAAGTGAGGATGTGAAAAAAATTTTTGTACACTGCTGATAGGGATATAAGTAAATATAGTCTTTATGGAAAAAATAAAGAGATTTCTGAACAAACTAAAAATAGAACTCCCATTGGATCCAGTAATCCCACTACTGGGTAATTATCCAGAGGAAAGGAAATCAGTATATCAAAGGCACATCTGCATTTAAAACATGTTTACCCCAGTACTATTCACAATAGCAAAGATACAGAATCAACCTAAGTTTCTATTAACATACACATGGATAAAGAAAATGTGGTATGTATAAACAATGGAATGCTACTTGGCCAAAATAATAAAATCAAGTCATTTTCATCAAGGTGAATGATACTGGAGATGGTTATATTAAGTGAAATAAGTCAGGCCAAGAAAGACAAATATCACATGTTCTCACTCACACATGAAAGCTAAAAAAGGTTGATCTTATTAAGGTAGAGAATAGAATGATAGATAACAAAAGACTGAGAAGCATGTGTGGGTGGGAAGTGGATGAAGAGAGGCTGGTTAAAGGAGATAAACATATAAGGTACAAGTTCCAACGTTTGATAGCAGAATAGAGTGACTACAGTTAACAATGATACACTGAATATTTCAAAATAGCTAGAAGAAAGGACTTAAAATGTTCCAACATGTAGAAATGATAAATACTGATATGGTAGATATACTAAATATTCTGACTTGATCATTACACATTCTATGCAGGTAACAAAATATCACAGGCATCTCATAAATAGGTACAAATACGTATCAAAAAAAATTTTTTTAAATAAAAATAAAAAATAAAAGTGGATCATTGAACAGATCAGACTATCTTAATAATTTGATAGGAAAACTTTTCTTCAGTCTGTTTCTCCTGAACCCTTTCGTTATGAACAGAAAACATTTCTCCATTTATTTGTGTTTTTGTAATTTCTTTCATCAATATTCTATAATTTTCAGTGTACAGAGCTTTGTATCTCCTCTATGAAATTTATTCCTGTTTTATTCTTTTTGGATGCTATTCTTCATTTCTGGATAGCTCACTGTCAGTATATAAAACACAGCTAATACATGGATGGTGATTTTTGTGTCCTGCAACTTTGCTGAATGTGTGTATTATTTCTAAAAGATTTCTGGAGGAGTCGTTAGTTTTCAAACAGGGACAATTTTACTTCTTCCTTTCTAATTTGGGTATCTTTTGTCTCTTTTTCTTGTCTAATTGTCAGCCTAGGACTTCCAGTACTAAGCTGTAAAGTGGCAAGAGTGGGCATCTATCTGTATCTTGTTCCTGATCTTAGAGGAAGAGTTTCCAGCTTTTCCCCATTGAATATCACATTATCTGTGGGGTCGTCACAGACAACTTTTGTATTGTTGAGATACATTCCATTATGGAAAGTAGTACAGAGCTTCCTTGAAAAATAAAAATAGAACCACCACATGATCCAGCAATCCCACTTCTGGGAATATATCCAAAGGAAATAAAATCACTATTTTGTTTTATTATTTTTTTCTTTTTTTTTGACACAGAGCCTCAAGCTGTCACCCTGGATAGAGTGCTGTGGCATCACAGCTCACAGCAACCTCCAATTCCCAGGCTCAAGCGAGTCTCTAGCCTCCACCTCCCAAGTAGCTGGGACTGCAGGCGCCCGCCACAACACCCGGCCATTTTTTGGTTGCAGCCGTCATTGTTGTTTGGCGGGCCCGGGCTGGATTCGAATCCGCCAGCTCAGGTGTATGTGGCTGGCACCTTAGCCTGTTGAGCCACAGGCTATTTCTCATATCCATTGCAGTATTACTAACAATAGCCAAGATATGGAAACAACCTAAGTATTGATGGATGAATGGATAAAGAAAATGTGATTATACATATATACATATATACATATACTAACACATACATATACATACACTCAGAGAGAAATGTTATTCAACTTGAATAAAGGAGAAATGTTATTCAACTTAAATAAATCCTGCCATTTGATAACAGGCTAAGTGAAATAAGCCAGACTCAAAAGACAAGTAATCTCACTTATATATGGAATCTCAAAAATTCAAACTCGTAGGAGCAGAGACTACCAGAGTAGAAAACTGGTTACGAGGGGTCAGGAGATAGGAAAAATGGGAAGGCAGTGGACCAAAAGCAGAAACTTTCAGTTATAAGATGAATAAATTCTGGAGAACCAATGTACAGCATGGTGACTATAGTTAACAATAATTATTATGTACTTTGTAATTCACTCTGAAAGCAGACCTTAAGTATTCTCACAATACAAGAAATGAACCATGTAAGGTGACAGATATGTTAATTAGCTTGATTGAGGCAATCATTTCATAACAATACCTTAATTATTAAGGTATAATTTGTCAATTATACTTCAATCATAGAAAATAATAGAAAATAAAAGTTGAAAAAAGGATTTAGGATAGGGAGTGGAACTAGGACATAAGATATCAGCTAACTCACATGATCAGACCAGCCTTAATCAGATCTGCCCGGTTATAATGAATTAGCTCATAGTCTCTGACAAAGCCAGCAATCTTCTTCATAGGGTCCTCTGCTGGGGGCATCATAAAGAGGACAACTGAATATTAGGATTTTGGCATTAGTGGTAAGTGGGGTGAATACCAATAAATCCACCTCTAACATCTTTCTAACAAAAATTCTAATGTTTGGCTTAGAAATACCCTAAGGCATAATTCTTCAAAGTGTGGTCCTCCAACCACCTGCATCAGAATCACCTGGGTTCTTGTTTAAATCAGATAGACAATCCCCACTCTAAAAGTAGACCCCACCAATCTATATTTTACTATGCATCTTAATTGATTCTTATTCAGACTAAAGTCTGAAATCTATGGACTTATGATGTCTAAGAGGATTTAATTAGGAAAAGGGATTTAATTAGGAACGGGTGCTCAACCAGCCAAGGCCTAAATAGACTAGGAAAACCCAAAGATAATACTTGAAAATCACAAACACTAGAAAGCTAAGCAACAAAAATGAAGATATGATGGTTCTTTAGAGACTAGTACTGAAAACAAACAAACAAACAAACAAACAAACAGTGTGTCCAGAGCTGTACCTTAGAATCACCCAGGCAAATATATAAAATACAGATGCCTTGGCCTATCCTAATGTGCTGAACTGAAATTCAGGAAAGAGGGCCAATGCCTAAGTGCCCAAAGAATTCCTCAAGATATTTGGGAATACTCCACAGCTAAGAAGAAGTCTTACAGAAGACTCCTCTGATCCCAAATTCATTCTACATAGTTCTATTAATACGAAATAATAAACATGAATTAAATCACTGGATAGGGAAGATGAAATGATTATAAAAGTCAGATACATAATATATGTCAGATCATACATAATGCATTTAAAATGCTGAAAACATAATTATATCATTTTTATCCCTTTATACGTACCTCCCAGTAAATTACACAGGCTGAGGTCAATATTGTTTCACAAAGATACTACTGTAAAGTTTTCTCTAACTCATCATGTTTAGCCTTATGTGTTCCTAAAATCTAGTCTGCATATCATTCCTTAAAAAATTAATCTTGTCCACATAATAAACTGTTCTATTTATAGCCAACTGATTTTTGACAAGGGTGCCAAGATCATTCAATGGATAAAGACTGGTCTTTTCAACAAGTGGTGCTGATAAAGTGAATACCCACATGGAAAAGAGTAAGTTAGATCACTTCCTCACACCACAAGCAAAAGTAACTAAAAAGACTATAGACCTAAATATAAGAGCCAAAACTAAAGAACACTCAGAAGAAAATGAATGAGTAAATCTTTATGACCTCAGATTAGGAAAAGCTTTAGAAATGATATCAAAATAAAAGTGACAAAAGAAAAACTAGATAAATTAGAGTTCATCAAAATTAAATTCTTTTGGGCTTCCAAGGAAACCAGCAAGAGAGTAAAAGGACAATTTACAGATTAGAAGAAAATATTTACATATCATATATCAGATAACTGAGAAGGGGTCTGTATCTAGAATATGGCAAGAAACTCTTAGAACTCACTAATTAAAAAGATAACCCAATTTGAAAATGGGCAAGAATCTGAAAAGGCATTTCTCCAAAGAAGATATAAAAAATGGCCAATAAACACATGAAAAAAATTCTTAAGATTATTAGTCACCAATGAAATGCAAGTTAAAACCAAAATGTAATACCTCTTTATACCTACTTAGATGGTGATGATCAAAAAGACAGGTGGTAAGTGTTTGTGAGGATGAAGAGATATTGGAACCCTCATACACTACCAGTGGATATGTGTAATAATGCAACTGCTTTAGAAAACATTCTGGTGCCTCCTCAAATGGTTAAGCAGAGAGTTATTATATGACCCAGAAATTCTACTTCTAATTATAAGAGAAATGAAAATATTTTCACACAAAAAACTAATACATGAATGTTCACAGCAGCATTATTAACAGAGCCAAAAGTGAAAAATCCAAATATCCATTACATGATATCAGAGTGAATGAATAAAATGTGATATACCCATTTAATGGAATATTATTGGTCAATAAAATTAATTATGTACCAATAAATGCTATAACATAGATGAACATTTTCCTTTTTGGGTAATTCTAAAATTGATTGTGATGCTGGCCATGTAACTTGAGTATTAGAAAAAAGCTATTGCATTATACATTTATTAAATGAGCAAACTATATGGTATGTGAATCATATCTCAATAAAGATGTTTAAACTCTAAGAGAAAAATTTGATACAAAATACCACGAGCTTCATCATTCCAATAAAATTTATCTCTATTCACTTAACTTAGCTTTCAAGTTTCTTCAGCATTGGGTCTTGACCTAATTCTCACATTTTAATTGTATATTATCATCTGTGAAATTTAAACGTTAATGATCTATGCCTCATCAGCCTTTACTCCATCCTATTTTACTATGTATAAGACTGGATTACTTTACCCAAATAAGCAAAAATACTGCTCATTAAGTTACTGTGGTGGGTTCATTATAATTAATTAATTATAATAGATTAAATATTATAGTAGATTAACAAGTCTCACATACAGCATCTCTCTGCTTTTCTCCCACTTCATTCATATGGCCTCAATTTTCCTATAAAGCAGATCCAGAATCATTTTTCCTTTGTCAATTACTCTTCTAGTAATTTAGAAAAGCATGCTTTGATTATTGAAACTTTATGCTAGGTCTTAAATAATCAGATAAGGTCAGTGTTCTAATTTTGTTCTTTTTCAGAATTATTAGTCTAAATCTTTACATTTCTATATGCATTTTAGAACCAGCTTGTGATTTTCTTAAAAAAAAAAGCCTGTTGGAATTTTGATAGGAATTTCTTTGTACCTGCAGATGAATATGGGATCATCTGATATCTTAAAATCATTGAGCCTGTGTTTTATAAACATTGTGTATACCTTCATTTATTTACTTTCCAAATATCAGAGTGCCATCAACCCCAAACTCCTAATTTCAATTCAACATTTTTTTAATTTTTAGTCACATTAACTAAAAACTATAAGGCAAGCCAAACCCTGAAAAGACTTGCATATTTCACTAAAAGCACCGAATAAATCCCGACCCTACCTCTGAAAAGCCTTCTCTGGAAGGTCCCAGTCAAATGTTAACTTCTCTTTGACAGGTGATTGTAACCCGGCAGCAGCATTTAGGAAGGCAGACATTTTTGTAGAAGGCAAAAGTTTAGTACTAAATAAAAAGATCAAAAAACTTAAAAACAGGCTTTAAAAAAAAATGTAGCAAGGTAGCATTTACTAGGGAGGAAAAAAATAGCAAAATACAGGCCTGGACATTGCCAATAGACATAAGGATCAGAAGTAAAAGAAAACTAAGGTGATGACTGCCTTAATGGGCAAGAATAAAGAAAGAACAAACTAGGACAAATAAGTCTCTGAAAGTAAGTGTCCTTGTCAGAATGATTCCAATAAAATGCGATGAAACAAGTATAAATGAAGGAACTAAGTGCTCTAATCAAAAGAAAGATAGCAAAAGTGCTGGAAAAACATAAGTGGGGAAAATAATATGCTGTCCTCATTGATTTGATTGATCCATTCAGTCAGTAATTCAGCAAAGTGATTTGATCCTGCCTATAGTACAAGGACAGGTAGAGATAATGGTATACAATTTCAGTAAGGTATCGTCCCTGTTTGAGAATACCATCCACATACACATATACAAACATTTATATATACATATATATGCATGTAAAGGACATACATGTGTAGGTATGTTTTATGGACTGAAGACGTGAGAATATAATAAACCAAACCAAACAAAATTTGGAAGGAAATTCACTAGCAGAATTTTAACAGTGGGCAACTAACTCTATATGATGTTATAACATGAGGATTTTTTTCTTCTTTACATTTCTCTACATTTTCCAAATTTTTAACCATGAACATGTGTTACCTTTATAAGTTTAAAATGTTGTCTCACACACACACTAATTTGACAATTGATGACAGCACTTTATGGCTGGGGAAATGGTCTAAAAAGTTTTCCTTTAGACTGAAGCATTGTAGTCATCTGCTCTTTGTTAAACATGCACATTTGCATAATCAAAAATAACAAGACTAACGGTTCAGACTCAAGGATCTATAATCTATAACTCAAAGCCAAAGGATATTTTTTCAAAAGGGGTGTGGGAATTAACACACACAATTTTGAGCACTTTTTATATTTCAACAGAAATTTTACAATCCCCATCATACACAATTACAAAAAAATTACAAAGCAAAAACTAACACAAAAATTACAGCACTTCCATTATTTTATTCATGCATTTGTATAAACACACTTATGTTTACGTACACCCTTGTGCCTAAAAATGGGGGGCGGGGAGGGCGGTGTCTGAAAAAAGTACCAAAAGACAAAAAACTCACCAACCTAAAGTTCCATACAGAGAAACCCCTTTAAAAAAAAAAAAAAAGGCTGTGGGCGACGCCTGTGGCTCATCAAGTAGGGCGCCAGCCCCATATACTGAAGGTGGTGGGTTCAAACCCAACCTCGGCGAAACTGTAAAAAACAGAAAAATAGCTGAGCATTGAGCGGGCGCCTGCAGTCCCAGCTATTTGGGAGGCTGAGGCAAGAGAATGGCCTAATCCCAGGAGCTAGAGGTTGCTGTGAGCTGTGTGATGCCACGGCACTCTACTGAGGGCAATAAAGTGAGACTCTGTCTCTACAAAAAATAAATAAATAAATAAAGGCTGGGTGCAGTGGCTCACGCCTATAATCCCAGCACTCTGGAAGGCCAAGGTGGATGGATTACTTGAGCTCAGGAGTTCAAGACCAACCTGAGCAAGAGTGAGGCCCATCTCTCTACTAAAAATAGAAAATTTATCCAGGGATCGTGGTAGGCATCTATAGTCCCAGATACTTGGGAGGCAGAGGCAAGAGGATCACTTGAGCCCAGAAGTTTGAGGGTGCTGTGAATAAATATGATACCATGGCACTCTCCCCAGGGTGACAGAGTGAGACATGTCTCAAAAAAAAAAAGTGGAAAAAAGACATTTTTGGATATTACCAGAAGACCCAGTGGCTCACACCTGTAATCCTAGCCCTTTGGGAGGCTAACATGGGGGGGATTGCTTGAGCTCAGGAGTTAGAGAACAGTCTAAGCAAAAGCAAGACCCTATTTCTATTAAAAATAGAAAACAAAAGAAAACAAACTAGCCAGGTGTTGTGGTAGGAGCCTGCAGTCCCAGCTACTCAGGAGGCTGAAGCAGGAGAATGACTTGAACCCAGGAGTTTGAGGTTGCTGTGAGCTATGATGCCACGGCACTCTAATTGTGGTGACAGAGTGAGACTCTCTCAAAGAAATAATAAAATAAAATAAAATAAAAGTGTTAAAGGAAATGCTCCAGGGAGAAGGAACACGATACTAGAGGGAAATATGGACAGATCTCCAAAAGGAACGAACAGCACTAGATGTGCTCATCAAGAAGACAGAAGAGCTTCAAGATATAAAGCACTTCATGCAATAGAAATAGTGACAATATTTGGTTTGATTATTTTTCCATCAAAACAATATTTATTTTAAATTTCTCATTTCAAAAAAGTGAGAAAAAAAATCTCCAAAGCTGATATACAATAAAAAGAAAACGAAGAAAATGAAAACCATCTTTAAATTTTAAAATGGAAGGAAGGAGGGAGGGAAGAGTAGGGGGCAGGGAGGGAAGGAGGGGAGTTCTATGGAGTTTGCTATTTGATGGGCTTTTTAATCTATCTTTCTATGGAGTTAGCCTACGGGATAACTAAGGTGGAGATACGCTCTGTCTCAAAAAATAAAAAAAGAAAAGAAACTAAAAATGAGTAGAAGAGGACGGAAAGGTAAAAAGGATTAGAATAATGGTTAAAAAAAAAAAAAAGGTAGCAGTTCAAGTTTATTTCTACCGCAGATGAGACTACAACCCACTCAATCATAAGCCAGTTGTATGCTGGACACACAAATGGGCTATTATGGTAGGGACCCACTTTGCTTGCATCTCTTGCCCTGGGAGATATAACTTTCAGATGCAACCTCACTGAATAGTAACACTGTCATCTCTCTTAAATCTTGGCTATAATTAAAAGCACGGAAAAGACAAGGGACAACTCCTGGTGGTAAAAATGACACAGACAGAGGTCTGTTATGAGACAGTCCCACAGTACAAAGAGAAGTCAGTTCTATGAACAATCTTGACTTTCCAAAAATTTTCCAGAGTAGCAGAGGAAATAGCCTGTTTCCCCTGGAAACACTGTCGACTGGAATGGAATTTATGGGAATGTACCTGGCTGGGTTGTAAAGCCATCTCATCCTGGCCAATTCCTCAATAGTTTCCATGTGCTTATAATAAACCAAAGTGTGCAGCGCCACTGCCCTTCAACCTCACCGTGATAGCGCTGAGACTCCTCGATTCTTAATCTAAAAACCAGAATCAGTGGGCATAACGCTAATGAAAATACATAAGCTGGACTGTTCTAGGTTTTGTTTAATGTTACTGGATAGTTATTTATTGACACGATGTTTCTGGGAAAGGAAAAAAAAAAACTCAACCCTACCTCACAGGCTTATAACAACAAAGCAATCAAAGATGAATGATGGGGAGGCCAGCTGGAGCAACATTAATGAACTTGGGTCAACAGAGATCTTCCCTAAAAGTGAGATAGTGAAGTTTTCAATGTATATGAAAATTCATCTCAAAGCCGTAATAATCCAACAAGCAAAATATTTAATCAGAAGAGCAACATGAGTGTGTGTACTGAGAGGAAACCATCAACTAAGGGATTGTGACAGACTCAATTAAAACAGCAGTTTCCATACAGGGTTCATCTAGGGTGGAGGGTAACTCGGAGCAGAGTGGGTCCTTAGAGAGGGCGAATTTGCTACAGGATAAGCATAAGAATAGGGCTGTTCATCTGTTTTATATGTTGATATTACTCCCAAAGATGGTCAAAAACAATTAAAATCATGAGAACCAATACTTGAATGAGGTTAAATTACATAGTACCTTCATTTCATATCTGACATCTCTTCTAATAAACAGAAAATGACAGTGCTTTAAAATGATGATGAATCAGCATGAGCAAGAACAAGACCTTGTCTCTACTGAAAACTAAAAAATTAGCTCCTAAGTAAAGTATCACAAGAATGGAAAAGCAATTATTCCATGTACTCAATACTAATATGAAACAAGTAGATGCACAACTACATGCCGATACGAGAGAAAAACATAATTAAATTCAAGTAGCGGGGAGGAGGGAGATGGGAGTGGGGAGAGGGTTTGGTGAGCTCTCACCTAATGGGCACAATGTAGGGGTATAAGGCACACCTCCTGGGTTCAACCACAACTTGGATTTAACCTAACAATGCAAACTATGTAACATAATTGTTTGTACTCTTATATTTATCTGAAATTAAAAAAAAAGAGGAAAAAAAAGCCAGGTGTTGTGGTGCATGCCTGTAGTCTCAGCTACTCAGGAAGCCGAAGCAGGAGAATGACTGAACCCAGGAGTTTGAGGTTGCTGTGAACAGAGTGCGACTCTGTCTCAAAAAAAGAAAGGAAAGTAGAAAAGAAAAGAAAAATCAAGATAAACAAAGGCTTGAGAAGCAAAAATAGGAACCAAAATTAGCAGATCCCAAATACACATGTTATTTGCCAGTTTAGAACGGCATCATTAATGGCCTTTGTTCTACAATTTGGCACTTCGAATTGCTATTTTAAAACTAATTTTGTTTCATGGAATCATGAAAGAGGACTGGAGAATCACTAGGGTGTGAAAGTGTCCTGTGTGTAATCCTAAAATATGTAACAATATTTTGCGAAAAATTTAAAGCCGAAGGTGGAAATGGCGTCACGTCTTTGAGCTAAATTACAAGCTACTACGTAAGTCAGAATAGCACAAAACCAAAAAGAAACAAAAAAAGGTTAGGTTCAAGAAAGTGTTTCAAAAGTGGTCAAAACACTGGGACTATTTATTGAGCACTCTCTATGCTTAAGGCATCATGTGAGAAAACAGAGACATGAAAAGCTTGACAAAAGAAAATTTAGGAAGTACGACATAATATCAAAGAATAAGGATACTCTAAACTTTTTAACTACCCAGGATAAATCAGGAGGTAAGTACCCATGGCAAATCTTTAAAAGAGCCCAAAATATGGGCTTAAGAGTTTATGAGCCCTTTAGAAACATCACAATGAAAAGAAAGGTTCTTGTGTGGGGGCAGGAAGGTGGGAGAAAAGGCAGGGAAAACCACTTTCTATACAACATACTTTTGCTTATTTAACATTCCTGGAGGGAAGTATGACTATATCTGAAATTGATCTGAGTTAATTTTTCTTAAACAGGAAGTGTTACAAAACTATAGCAAGCTAGAAACCTGTAACACAGAATCTTATCCTTTTGAAGCTAACAGGAACCATTACAGAGAACATCTAACCCTGAACCTCAATAACTAAGGACTGAAGTACAACCTCTCCAGAGTACCTTATCATCTTTAGTTGTGATTGAAAAACCATACAGAGCCCTATACATTTAGTATGCAAATGAGCACACTAATAATGGTGGTAATAATAATAATTTGAAAGATACCAAAACTGTCACAGGTCAAATTATGAGACCACTTATTTTCCCATCCACAACTGCACACTCAATTTCTTACACTTATTTTCTCATCCACACACATACTTAATTTCTTACACATGTGAAATAAAATGCACGAATTTTAAGATCTCTAGAGTCCCTCTAACCACTGAAATTTCATCATTCTGTACACATGTTGCACAGAACATGTTTCATTAGTTTTCACAAGACTTCCCTAATAATCACTGTTTTTTCACTAAATTTCAAGCTTTTACCTGGTTCAAGGACAGTTTCATACACGAACAGAAATGCGAAGGGTTTCTTATTTACATAAGCTTATTTAGTACTTACAATAACCCTGCAACATAGATAACGTGAAAATTAAATCGTTTGTTCAATATCCCACAGCTGATAAGTAGTGGGAATGGAGTGAAAACTTCTGGCTGGGCAGCGCCCGTAGCTCAGCGGTGAGGGTGAGGCCACATACACTGGGGCTGGCGGGATAGAATCCAGCCCTGGCCTGCCAAACAACAATGACAACTACAACAACAACAACAAATAGCCGGGCACTGTGGCAGGCGCCTGTAGTCCCAGCTACTTGGGAAGCTGAGGCAAAAGAATCTCTTAAGCCCCAGAGTCTGAGGTTGCTGTGAGCTTGACGCCACAGCACTCTACCCAGGCTGACAGCTTGAGACTCTGTCTCAAAAAAAAATAAAACTTCTGGCTGTATGTCCTTGAAGATTCTGCTCATTTCATCAAATTAAGTTACTTCTCTGACTATATTCACTGAGGCATTTATTAAGCGCCTATTGTGACAGCAGCAAGGTTAGTTAGCATGCTAGGTAAACATTCATTTACAAGGAATGAGGAAATGCCGCAAAGTTCTAAGACTTTATAAATAACAAAACTATGCAAGATAAAAAAAGTCAGCAAATAGGTTAATAGATATCAAACCTCATTTAAAAATGAATGAGAGAAAAATGAATAGGTTTGGAAAATTTCCCAGCTTTTTGTTTTTTAATTAAGTTGCATTTTGGTTCGGCTTTGTGGCCAATTCACTGAACAGAGAAGGTTCATAATAATTTAGTATTGTTTGAACGTCAACTATAAACATTATTTCCTATCACCTTAAAATGCCTCAAAATTTTTCATCAAACTTAATGACAAATAAGGTAGATTTTACAAGGAAATTTTAGCTCCTTTGGAAGAAAGGCGCTAAATTAATAATGGGAGAAACTACTACCATTGTGTAATTCATTAAAAGAGCAAAGAGGTTATTTCCTTAACTACTCTGAAAAGGAGGGAGACTGTTAATAAATTACTTTCAAACGAAATATTCCTATCCCCTTTTCTTTAAGTGAGACATATGTAGTCAGCTGAACATTCACTCAAAAGGTTCATTTCAACTCTTCTCTGTGCAAAGTACTAAACTAAGTGTATCTTTTAATACTTTAGTATTACTATACTATTAATACTTTACTATTTACTATACTATTACTTAGTAATACTGGCTACAGGAACACAAACAAGGCTACTGACTAACATGCTGTCCCCAGTCTCATGGGAAAGAAAATACAAAAAGTGTAATTTTCTCTTTACACAAATCAATTTAGTTCTCCTTCAGAACCATCCCAATGTGTGTGTGTGTGTGTGTGTGTGTGTGTTCTGAGACAGAGTCTTACTATATCGCCCTTGATAGAGTGCATCAAGGGTGATACATTACAGCTCATAGCAACCTCAAACTCTTGGGCAATTCTCTTGCCTCAGCCTCCCAAGTAGCTGAAACTACAGGTGCCCACCACAACAGCCAGCTATTTTTGTTGTTGTTGTTGTAGTTGTCATTGTTGTTTAGCAGGCCCGGGCTGGGTTCGAACCCACCAGCCCAGGTGTATGTGGCTGGTGCCCTAACCACTGAGCACAGGCACTGAGCCTCCAATGTGTTTTTAGCAGTACCAAAGAAATAATACTACTATGACTCTCGCCAGATTCAAAAATTATTATTAACATGCTTTATGATTTTCTGCTGAGATTGATAAATTGGGCCTGCTATTATTTCTGTTCCCAACTGCAATGGTTTGAATGAATCCCCCCAAATTCCTGTGTTGAAAATTTGATCCTGAATGCAACGGTGTTGAGAAGTGAGATCTTTAAGAGGTAATGAATGTTGCTATCATGGAAATGGACTCCCTATCTTCAGAGGGGGTTTATTATTATGAAAGTGAATTTGGCACCCTCTTGCTCTGTCTCACAAGCAATCTCTTGCATTTCTGCCTTCTGCCGTGGGATGACATGACAAGAAGACCCTCATCAGTGGCAGCACCTTGATGCTGTACTTCCCACCCTCCAGAATAAATTTCTGTTTATTACGCATTATCCAGTCTCAGGTATTGTGTAAGGCACTAACCTTCTGTTTCTATCCTCAGCCCGATACATCAGGAGCCTAGTAAATGGATTAATCAAACTCTGTAAAGATGCACGTAACTGGAGATGGTGAAAGCTAAGACACAAAACGATGTCTTAGGTTCATCAGAGTTATATCCAAGATGGATGTTTAGACCTTAGACCTTAGGTGGTCTGAGGTTCATCAGAGTTATATCCAAGATGGATGTTTAAGCGCAGAGGGCCAGACCCTTCTAGAGATTTTAATGGTACAAGTTAAGGTGACACTCAAGAATCTATGTTATTAGATAAACACATTTGGAAAAACCCTAATCTCTAGAATTACTATCAATGCAGAATGAGAATTCCTAATTTATCTTCTATCTCTATTATTTTCAAAAATGCTAGAGCTATTATTCGTTTCAACATTGTTGAAATGAAGCTATATGCTAACTCCCACAGTCCATGGGCTTTAACTACATACACTCATGTTTCTGCCCACTTCCACTAGACAGATACATGGATGGGGAAAGGCAGGTATGGATAGATAGATCCACCCAGCCATTTATCTAATATATATTAAAGAAAGCAGATAGTTTGCCTACAAATGAGAAAGTAATTTTGGTGTTTTAACAATTTCTACATCTGAGAAACCCTTTGAAAATTCTTCTGTAAAAGAAAAAAAAAGAAAAAGAAAAAGAGAGCTACCACTGAAAGAATTTGAAAAAAAATTCCCTAACATTTTAAGTTATTAACAAGAACAGTTAGTTTACCTGCCATCCCGCTCAGCAGCACCACCTTCTGTTACTGTCTTGACAAATATTCCCAGCTTTTCAAGTCCGGCGTCTGCTCCAACACCCATTCCAATAATACTTATACCAAGACCATCCTCATCTATGACAAAGAAAACAAATAGAACAACCTGTTTTACTTTGATTTCTCATATTTATTTTATTCATATTGTTTCTCTGGTATAAATAGTGCACAATTAGCTGGTAAGGCTTATTTGCTGCTTCTAATTTTGAGCTTCTCTATGGATAGGACATATGTTAAGCTTGCCTTAATTAAGATGTTTTTATAAACTAGGGAATAAGGGTATCTAATAAGATGCTCCAAAAGACTCATGAGTTTAGTCTCATTTTACCACTATAGTCGGTAATTTACTGCATTCCCAAGAAAAGGATACAATTTGGTTACTGAGTAATTAATCCATCTCACCAGATTCCCCAAGTAATCCTATGAATTAATTTGAGCATAAAAGCCCACAAATTAAAATGCATAAATAATTTTAAAGAAATGTGCTCATAATATATCTGGAACTTCTTTATTCAGCTAGTTTTCTTTTCTTTTTTACTTGCCAATTCACTTAATAAGATAGGAAAGAGGAAAGTACGCAAAGACACATACTATTACACAAGCAAATATACTTATCAACAGCTACAATATATACATATGTACACACAGATTTGGTGTTTTATCCCTTCCTATTTGCTTTACACAAATAAGATTACATCTACATCTCTCTGCAGCTTACTTTTAAAACCCAATGGTATGTCATGGATATCAACTTAACACAGCTCTAAGTCAGGGGTGTCCAACCTGCGGCCCACGGTCCACATGCTAATTTTCTGGGGATGATTTTTGCTTATCTGGGATGTCAGATATCATGAAAAGTATGCATGGGCTTTCTTTTTGCCAATCAGCTTTCGTCAGTGTTTGTGTATTTAAAATATGGTGCAAGACAACTCTTCTTCTTCCAACATGCAGCAGAGGAGAGAAAAGGTTGGACACCCCTGCCTTAGAGCTGTGTCTCAGTCATGTCTAACGGCTGCAGTATGTCATGGTGAGATGGTATCAGCATGTATCCCCCTCCCCCAATTTCTCTATGCACAGGTACTCACTTTTGTTTCCATTTTATTGGTCTTATGAACAGTAGTTTCTTGAAGTTCACTTACCAATCGTGTTATTCATATTTCCATTTTTCCTTTCTGTGAATATATTCAGTTTAACATCAACAAAATAAGACACACAACTTTGTGTACCATATGTTTCAGTTGACATTCAAGGTTATTTTCTGATGGCCTCAAACTCTTTGCAATCATGGTTTATTAACAGCATAAAAAAATAAATACTAGCTAATCAACAGTGATGGATTATTAAGGAGAACCTGCCCACATACTCAACAGAATGCTTGATGCTCATAAAAGACGTGTCAGCAATAACCTTTACTAAGTATTCTTAATTAGTATTCTTTTAAAGAGGGTTCATCCCATTAATTATTACTTGTGATCAACATCTCCTTTAAATATTTCTAAGCCTAATTCACAATCCTACACCATCATTTTATATATGTTTAAAAAGATGTCACTTGGCAAAAATCTGACTTGTTTGCTCAGTTGTCTGTTAAAGGATTTGTTACAGTATTTCCCCCGGATGAGTCTTTTGATGTGAACCCCAGCTGAAGGTATTGCCACATTGATCCAAGACATAAGTATCTCTCCAGTATTAGAACTTTAATGTTGACTTATGTATGAGTAATCACTGAAGACTTTCCTCATTCACTATGTTTAGAATGTCTGCATACATGTGATTTCTGATATTTATTTTATTCAAATTGTGTCTTTGGTATAAATATTCTGATGTTCATCAAGATGATTTATCTGGCTAAAAGTTTTCCTACATACATTACAGTCTTAAGAGTTTTTCCCCAGAATGAGTTTTCTGGTGCACAGGAAGGTATTGACACATGCTGAAGGCTCTTTCACATTGGTTTTATGTGTAGGATTTCTTCTTCCCCACATGAGTTATTTTTTAATTAGCTGATGGCTGAATTCTCGTTCACTTTTATCACATTCATAGGGTTTCTCTAGAGTGTGAATTTGTTCATCTTGATAATGGATGAATGATACTGAAAATCCTTTCCACGGTATTTACATCCATATAGATTTTCCCCACAGTGGGTTGACCTTGTGTTGTTTAAGCATGATCTCTGTAGCCTCTTCCACACTGAATAATACCGTAGGGTTTCTCTCCTGCATGAAATCTCTGGTGTATGTACGCGAGCGTCCAGGCTGAATTCTCGCTCACATTCATTATATTTATAGGATTTCTCTTCATTATGAATTATCATTTATCAAGCCAACATGGAGCTATAAGTGCAACTTCCCCACACTCGTCACATCCGAAGAGCTCCTTCTCAAATGTGAAATATCTGCACCACCAAGACAGATAGTTTCTTCCTGTAACTATCCTGCGTGAAAATTACTTCTTGGTTGTTAAAATCTATTTTCTCTGCCTGGACTCATCTTAGTAAAATTCTCTTCCTTCCCTGTTCCTCTCATAGCTTTAACTGGAATGTTACTGACATTTGTAGAGCTGAAAACCCAAATGTGGAAAAAGCAGAGTGTTAACTTAAGCCATCCTCAATTCTAACGTAAACTACCTATTCATATCAGGGCAAGGTGATCACTGAAGGGCAAGCAATACAAGGAGCAGTACAATCACCCCACAGAGACCAGGCAGCCGATGTTCTGGAGCATTACACTTCTGCACAGATTTCTCTGTCATATGTCATATATGGGGGAAGTCCAAGGCTGCAGACTTGAAGGTCACAGACATCTGTGGCTGCACTGTCAAAAACCTAGCAGCCAGACCCATATAGTGGCTCACACCTGTAATCCTAGCACTCTGGGAGGCTGAGGTAGGTGGATTGCTTGAGCTCAGGAGTTCGAGGTCAGCCTGAGCAAGAGTGAGACCCCCCCCCCCAATCTCTATTAAAAAAAGAAAAACTGAGGCAAGAGGATCACTGGAGCCCAAGAGCTTTAGGTTTCTGTGGGCTATGATGTCACAACCCTCTCCTCAGGGCGTCAGAGTCTCCAAGAAAATAAAAAAAACAAAACCCTAAAAGCCAGCCTGTCTTCTTCTGCACACATTCTTAGGGACAGGCAAAAAGCACCAGCAGGCGGCACAGTGTGAAAAGATGGGAAAGTCAGTGAGGCAGTGTTGTTCTGGAAGATGCTGACCATACTCTGGACCTCAAAGATTATTTTCTCTCAGGAAAGGAGCCCGTGTTGGTTTTACATTCCCCTTGGTGCCAGTAAGATTTCGGCCTGTAATTCCAGCAGTGTGGCTCATTAGGTTTCCTCTTCAGTAAATTGCTAATTTTTCTACTAAGTTTTATCTGTAAAACTGAACAATTACCAGGAAAAAACCTGTAGTTTTTTCTGATAATTTTCAAAATTTCTTAGCATATTGTAGATATAAGCTCTGTATCATCTATAATACAGCTTTCTACTCCCCCACAAGCCAAACTTACCACTTACTTATTAACTTTGCTCTACATAATTTTTTTTTAAAATTGTAAGTGATTGAATTGGTTCATCTTTTCTTTCTTCTGGTTTTCCATTCAAATGAGCTAAGCCCATCCTCTCACAAACATAGATGATATATATAGTTACATACATTTTCTTTATAGACCTTTATTTTATTTTAAATATTTAATTGTTTAGCCCACGTAGAGTTAGTTTTTATATATGATAAAATGAAGGTGTCCAACTTTATATTCTTCCAGATAAATGCTCAGTTATGCTCAGTTGAGCATGCGATTACTTCTAGGTGGAAACATCATGTATCCAGTATAATAAATTTCATGCATACTAACATCTTCCACTGGAATTTCTATTTCCTTCTCCTGATAGATTTCTATGTGAATACAACTTGTTCTGATTATTAAAGCTTTATTTTATATTCAGATATTTGATAAAGTAAATGCTTCAAATTCTTTTTTTTTTTTTTAGACAGAGCCTCAAGCTGTCACCCTGGGTAGAGTGCTGTGACATCACAG
>CAUYRH010012593.1:0-13043 GCA_963574655.1 Perodicticus potto | reverse complement strand
CAATGTAATTATCGATATGGTTGGATTGGGGCCTAATTTAAAAAAAAACTTGTTTCCCATTTGTCCTCTCTACTTTTCTTTTTTATATATTTTGTTTCCTAATTTTTTTTGATTATTTGAATGGTTATATTATTACTTTTTAAAATAATTTTATTAAATCATAATTGTGTACATTGGTGCAATCATAGGGCAGAATGTGCTTCATATACAATCAGAAACATTTTGATCGTACTGTGAGAGATAGCCTTCATAGCATTTTCTTAATCACTATATGAAGACATTGATACTCTACATTTAGTAAGTTTCACCAGTACCCTACTAAGATGCACCGTAGGTGTGATCCCACTAATTGCCCTCCCTCCACCCATCCTCCCCCCTCCCCCCTCCCTTTCCCTTTTCCCTGTATTCTTGTGCTATAATTGGGTTTTAGCCTTCATATGAAAGCTACAAATTAGCTCTATATTAGGGCTGAGTACATTGTTTCTTTTTTTTTTAACCATCCTCGGTAGAGTGCTGTGGCGTCACAGCTCACAGCAACCTCCAACTCCTGGACTTAGAGATTCTCTTGCTTCAGCCTCCCTAGTAGCTGGGACTACAGGTGCCCGCCACAATGCCTGGCTGATTTTTTTTTTTTTACATGCATTTATTAGGGTTCCACTTTTTGCCTTCACAGAATTTAAAAAGGCTTAAAATTTAATAACAATAACAATGTTTAAGATAAAGACTAGAAACAAAAACGTCCAGCTATTTTTTTGTTGCAGTTTGGCCAGGGCTGGGTTTGAACCCACCACCCTCAGTATATGGGGCCAGCACCCTACCCACTAAGCCATAGGCACCGCCCTACATTGTGTTTTTTATCTTTTTATTGTTGAGTTAGAAATGTTCTTTATATGCTGGGTAATAGACCTTTACCAGATACAGGGTTGGCAAATATTTTCTTCCCCTCTATAGGTTGTCTTTTTACTTTCTTGATAGTGTTCTTTGACGCACAAAAGTGTTAAAGTTTGAGTTGAATTTATCTATTTTTTCTTTTTTTTTTGTTGGTGTAGGTATTATTGAGAAAGCAGGCCCAGTGAGCCAAGCTGACGCCATTGAATTACCCACCCCTAGGAAGAGCTAATCAGTTGTAGGCGGGAAAGCACTCAATATTTCCAAGCTAGCACAGCTGATAGAATTATGACAGGTTGTGAATCAGCCAATCGGGAAGGTTGGTGGTTGAAAACCCCCGTTCGACAGTTGGCGGTTGGAAACACTGTGACCATAATAAAAACCCTCATGTTCAGAGACTTGGGGCCCTCAGCTCTCTCCTGCTGCGCCAGGTAGATCTGAGGGTCCAAGCTCGAGCTTGAATAAAGGCTCTTTGCTTTTGCATCGGAGTTGGCTCCCAGGTGGTCTTTGGGTACTCTGTGACCTGGGCACAACATTATAGCTCAGAATCCATTGCCTAATCCAAGGCATTTACACCTACGTTTTCTTCTACAAGAATTTTATAGTTTTAACTGTTGCATTTAGGTCTTGGAGTCATTCTGAATTAATTTTTATATATGGTATGAGTTAGAGATCCAACTTTATTATTTTGTAATAGTCCCAGCACCATTTATTGAAAAGACGATACTTTCTCCAGTTAATAGGGTTGGTGCCCTCCTGAAAATCAATTGACTATAGATGATCAATTGACTGTAGATGTAGGGTTTATTTCTGGACTCTCAGTTCTATTCCATTGATCTCCATATTCATCCCAATGCCAGCACTATGCTGTCTTGATTACAGTTGCTTTGCAGTAAGTTCTTAAATTAGGAGGGGTGCGTTCTCCCAATTGTCCTTTCTTCAAGACATTTTTTGGCTATTCTGAATCCTTTGAATTTCCATATCAGTGTGAGGATCAGCTTTTTAACTTCTGCCAAAGTGAAATGGAAGCAGTTGGAATTCTTTATTTTTTTTTTGCAGTTGTTTTTTTGGCTGAGGCTGGGTTTGAACCCACCACCTCCGGTATATGGGGCCCGATACCCTACTCCTTTGAGCCACAGGCGCTGCCCTTCTTTTTCTTTTTTTTATGAGACAGAGTTTCACTTTATCACCCTTGGTAGAGTACCAGAGTACCGTGCTGTCATAGCTCACAGAAACCTCAACCTCTTGGGCTCTAACAATAAGTACTCTTGCCTAACCCTTCCAAGTAGCTGGGACTACAGGCACCCATCACAATGCCCAGCTATTTTTAGAGATGGAGTCTCACTCTCGCTCAAGCTGGTCTCAAACCTGTGAGCTCAGGACAATTCACCCACCTCAGCCTCCCAGAGTGCCAGCACTACAGGCCTGAGCCACTGCACCCACCAGAAACTGTTGGAATTCTGGTAAGTATTGCATCATATCTGTGGATCGGTTGGAGAGTATTGAGATCTTAACAACATGATGTCTTCCAAGCTATGAACGTAAGGCATCATTTGTTTAGGTCTTCTTGAATTCTTTCAATATTCTGTACTTTTCAATGTCTAAATTGTGGACTTTTGTTAACTCTAAGTATTTTATCCTTTTTGATCTATTGTAAATGAAATTTTCTTCATTGCATTTTCAGACTTCATTGCTAGCATATAGATACAGAACTTTCTAGAATATTCATCTTGTATTTTGCAACTTTGGTAAGCTTATTTATCGTTATTTAGATGTGTGAGTATAAGTGTGTGTGTGTGTGTGTATTCCTTAGTATTTTCTATATGCAAGATCACGTCAACTTTCTTTTTTTTTTTTGAGACAGAGCCTCAAGCTGTCGCCCTGGGTGAGCATCACAGCTCACAGCAACCTCCAACTCCTGGGCTCAAGTGATTCTCCAGCCTCCGCCTCCCAAGTAGCTGGGACTACAGGTGCCCACCACAATGCTCAGCTATTTTTTTTGGTTGCAGCCATCATTGTTGTTGGGCGGGCCTGGACTGGATTCGAACCCACCAGCTCAGGTACATGTAACTGGCGCCTTAGCTGCTTGAGCCACAGGCGCCCAGCCAACTTTCTTTTCTTTTTTTTTGAGACAGAGTCTCATTCTATTGCCTTGGTAGAGTGCTGTGGCATGATTCTCACAGAAACCTCAAACTTGGGCTTGAGCCAGCCTCTCGCCTCAGCCTCCTGAGTAGCTGGGACAGGTGTATACCACTATGCCTCACTATGCCTGGCTATTTTTTCTATTTTTATTTATTTATTTATTTTTTGAGACACTTTGTCACCCTTGGTACAGTGCCGTGGTGTCACAGCTCACAGTAACCTCAAACTCTTGGATTCAAGCAATTCTCTTGCCTCAGTCTCCTGAGTAGCTGGGAAGACTAGTGCCTGCCAGAACACCCAGATATTTTTAGCGATGGGGTCTTGCTCTGGCTCGGGCTGGTCTCAAACTCCTGAGCTCAAGCAATCCACCTACCTTGTTTCTTTCCAATTTTGATCCAAGTGGGTTCAATCAGGTCCCTTCTATTCCTATTCTAAGTTTTGTTTTTTTTTTAAATCATGAAAGAGTGCTGGATTTTGTCTTTCTGCATCTATTAAAATGATTGTGTATTTTTCCCTCTTTATTCTATTAGTATGGCTTATAACATCAATTTTCATGTGCTGAACTAATTTTGGTTGGATAAATCTCCCTTAGTCATGATGTATAATTGTGATATGGTGATATAACAAGAAATATGTACTTGTTCTTCATCCCCAGTTCCTGGCACACTGTCTAAAATTCTTGGAGTTTCCTGAGTATTCGAGGTGATAGGAGTGTCTTTTGTTATTTATTACAAGCTGCTTTCAACCAGGCCTGAGTTTATGTTAATGAGATGACTTGTGTCTGAAACCCCCTAGAGACCATGAGGACAGAGGCTGGTTGGCAGAGGAACCAACTCTGTGATTATAGAATTGGAATCCTTGACCTCCAGGGAGGGGAGAGGCACTGGATGTTGAGTTAATTACTGATGGATGATTTAATCAATCAACCTATGAAATGGAATCTCTGCACAGACCCTAACTGTGGGATTGGAGAAATTTGGGGTTGATCAACATGTCTACGTGCCTGGAAGGTCTCACATCCTGACTCCATGGGGATGACAGGAGCTCACATGCTTGGGACTCTTCCCTGTTGACCCTGAGGAGGGGATTGTGATTTTAGTCAAGTTAAACAGAAGTGTGGGTAACCTTGGGATCCACTACTTGCGACTGGTATCTGAAGTGGGGGACAGTCTTGTGGGGCTGAGACCTTAATTTGTGGCATCTAATGCTCACTCCAAGTAGAGAATCCTAGGATTCAATTGAAGTGTAGGACACCCAGCTGGTATCAGAGAATTGGTTGGTGTGGAAAAAAACTTACAATTTTAGTGTCAGCAGTGAGTAGAGAGGCTTGGTGCCAGTAGCTCAAGCAGCTAGGGTGCCAGACACATAACTGGAGCTGGCGGGTTTGAATCCAGCCCGGGTCCACCAAACAACAATGACAACCACGACTTAAAAAAAAAAATAGCCGGGCGTTGTGGCAGACACCTGTAGTCCCAGCTACTTGGGAGGCTGAGGCAAGAGAATCGCTTAAGCCCAGGAGTTTGAGGTTGCTGTGAGCTGTGACACCATAGCACCCTACCCAGGGCGACAGCTTGAGACAAAAAAAAAAAGAAGTGAGTAGAGAAACAGGGAATTTTTTTGTTTGTTTGTTTGCTTTCTGTCTGTCTGTTTTTGAGATGGAGTCTCACTCTGTCACCCTGGCTAGAGTGCAGTGGCATCATCATAGCTCATAGTAACCTCAGATTCCTGGGTTCAAGTGATCCTCCTGTGTCAGTGTCCTATCTGGTAGTATAGATACCCATCACTGCCCCCTGCTAATTTTTCTTTCTTTTTTTTTTTTTTTTTTGAGACAGAGCCTCAAGCTGTCACCCTGGATAGAGTGCTGTGGCATCACAGCTTACAGCAACCTCCAATTCCTGGGCTCAAGCGAGTCTCTTGCCTCCGCCTCCCAAGTAGTTGGGACTACAGGCGCCCGCCACAACGCCCGGCCATTTTTTGGTTGCAGCCGTCATTGTTGTTTGGCAGGCCCGGGCTGGATTCGAACCCACCAGCTTAGGTGTACGTGGCTGGCGCCTTAGCCAGTTGAGCCACAGGCGCTGAGCCTAATTTTTCTATTTTTAGTAGAAATGAAGTCTCATTCTTGCTCAGGCTGGTCTTAAACTCCTGAGGTCAAGCAATCTCCCCACCTGAAACTCCCAGAATCCTAGGATTACAGGCGTGAGCCACTGTGCCTGTTGAGAAAGTTTTATTTTAATAATCCTTTCTTATATGCTAGTATTTTACTAGGATTTTGCTGTGGACTTTTACATCTACAATCATAAAAGATATTCATCTGTAGTTTTCTTGTGATGTTTTAATCTGGTTTAGATAGGGTAATGCTGGCCTTGTAGGATGAGTTGGGAAGTTTTCTCTTATTGTTTATTGTTGAAAACTGGACACTGTAGATAATATAATGTGGTAACTCTAGAAATCATATTTTCTCCTCCCTGGGATTTGCTGTAGTAGTTATTGTTTGTTTAGTGGCTTTCCTGAACTGTTAAATAATTCTGTAAAGTTTGTATTCTTTGCATGAGCCCACTGAAGTCTCTGCTTGGTTGGTTAGCTTAGTTATCGGCTGACGACTGGGACAGAGTTTTCTTTAAATGCTTAGAACCAATCAACTTCCCACTCTTGGCCGAGGGACTGTGAGTGCAAAGTACAGAAATGTTCTTTCAACTCCACTAGCCTTTACTTCCTCCTTGGGCAATGCTTCAAAGGCAACCAGAGGTTGACTCTAGGCCTTCTAGATTCTTTTTTTTTCTTTTTTTTTTTTGAGACAGAGTCTCAAGCTGTTGCCCTGGGTAGAGTGCCATGGCATTACAGCTCCCAGCAACCTCCAACTCCAAGGGTTAGGTGATTCTCTTGCCTCAGCCTCCCAAGTAGCTGGGACTACAGGCGCCTGCCACAATGCCCGGCTATTTTTTGGTTGCAGCCATCATTGTCGTTTGGCAGGCCTTGGCTGGATTTGAACGCAGCAGCAGCTCAGGTGTATGTGGCTGGTGCCTTAGCCACTTGAGCCACAGGCGCCGAGCCAGGCCTTCTAGAGTCTTCTCCCAGCAACTGCACATCCCTGGGCACACTCACCGGCCTGTGATGTGCATGGCCTGCTAGATTCCCAGGATAGATGTCCCTAAGGGTTCTCAGAGCGCTCAGAGCCCTTAGGGACATCTACTCCTAAATCTTCCTTTTAAGCTTTTTTTTTTTGGTCTAGTTTGACTCAACTGTTATCCACTGCCTCAAGCAGTCACAAAGTTGAAATTTTCCTGCAATTGTTTTCGAAAAACAGTCCTCCTGGAAGAAAGGTTTTCACACTGTGTGAGTAGAAACAAGGCCAAATACCACAGCCTTGCAACTGAGGGCTCCAGGGGCCCACCAGACAGGTCAAATTATAACAATCATTTGTGGTGAGTGTTTAAAAGGGTTTCAGCTCCCTTCTTCTTCCTAAGGCTACCATGTAGTACCATAGATGCAAGCTGCTATTTTTGAAGGCTACTATGGACCTGAAAGAGAAGTTAAAATGTCACAAAGCAGCTAAGACACCAGCCACATACACCTGAGCTGGTGGGTTCGAATCCAGCCTGGGCCCGCCAAACGACAATGATGGCTGCAACCAAAAAATAGCTGGGTGTTGTGAGCACCTGTAGTCCCAGCTACTTGGGAGGCTGAGACAGGAGAATCACTTAAGCCCAAGAGTTTGAGATTGCTATGAGCTGTGACACCATGGCACTCTACCAGGGGTGACATAGTGAGACTCTGTCTCAAAAATACATAAATAAATAAATAAATAAATAAATAAGACATTTAAGATAAAGCTAGAGAAAGCCAAGCATGATGTTGCATGGTTGTAGTTCCAGCTACCTGAAAGGCTGAGGCAGGAGGATCGCTTGAGCCCAGGAGTTTGAGGTTGCTATGAGCTAGGCTGAGTCGATAGCACTCTTGAGTGGGGCAACAGAATGAAACTGTCTCCAGAAAAATCCCCCCAAACACAAAAAATCTGGGACAAAGTTATTACAAAGAAAAGAAATTTACTTCCCGGAGGCACCTGTGGCTCGGTGAGTAGGGCGCAAGCCCCATATACTGAGGGTGGTGGGTTCAAACCCAGCCCCGGCCAAACTGCAACAAAAAAATAGCCGGCGGGCGCCTGTAGTCCCAGCTACTCGGGAGGCTGAGGCAAGAGAATCGCCTAAGCCCAGGAGTTGGAGGTTGCTGTGAGCTGTGATGCCACAGCACTCTACCGAGGGTGACAAAGTGAGACTCTGTCTTTAAAAAAAGAAAGAAATTTATTTCCTACAGTTCTGGAGACTGGGAAGTTGAAGATCAAGGCACCGGCGGTTGTCTGTTAGGGGTTGCTGTTTTCATTCAGGATGGTGCCTTGTTGCTGTAGCCTCCAGAAGGGAGGAATGCTGAGTCCTACATGGAGGGAGGTAGAAGGGCAGGACCCTCATTCGTAAGGGCCTCAGTCACCTCCGCGAGGGAGGAGCCCTCGTGACCTGGTCACCTTCCGAAGGCCCCATCTCTTCATGTCAACATGTTAGCTATTATATTTCAATACTTGAATTATGGAGGGGACACAGTCATAGCACCCAAGAGTCCCACTGCACACAAGGTGCTTATGAGTCGGGTGAGTAGCTGGAGATTAGCTTGGGGAGGTGGGCTGGGCCCCGGTATGCAGCAGAAGCTGCTTCCTCTGTTAAATTGCAGTGGGTACGCAGAGTTGGTTTTCAACATCTATTTTAACCTTCCAGAGCACCATTTCCTGTTGCAGAGTCTAAGGAGCTGAGAACTGCATTCCCAGATGCGCTTGCTGATAGAATCCTGGATCAGAGTCAGCTTGTCTCAGTAAAGACTCGAGGCATGACTTAACACCTGGAGGTGAAGTGGAGGCAGCTGCTTTGCTGCCCCGCTCCTTATTATTGGCCAGTACAGCCAGAGAGACCCTTTGAGCAGCAGCATTCCAATCTTCTGTCCTGAGTTTTGTGGGTGCTTTTTGAAGAGACTGGGAGAGTGCATTGCAGCATTGCTTGCAAACACTTCCTCATCTTAGAGTCACAGTTCCCTTGACAGCCTCCTGATTCTCCACTTCCCTGATGGTGAGAGAGGCTACAGCTCCCTGATGGGCTGGTGCTGCTATTCTGCTCTGCATACGTCTTTGTAAGCATCTACTTGCCTGTATTAAAATCCTCTCTGATTAAAATGGCTAGAATGTTTTCTGTTTTCTGTAATAAGGCCTGATTCATGCAGACACTATGCAGTCTGAACTCTCTGCCCAGTTGCATTCCACCTAAAATGTGGCTCTAATTCAGGCTCTGGCCCATGTTTTAGAGCAGGCGTCCTCAAACTTTTTAAACAGGGGGCCAATTCACTGTCCTTCAGACCGTTGGAGGGCCGGACTATAGTTTAAAACAAAAAACTATGAGCAAATTTCTATGCACCCTGCACATATCTTATTTTGAAGTAAAAAACAAAACGGGAACAAATACAATTCACACCAACGCATGTGGCCCTCGGGCCATAGTTTGAGGACCCCTGTGAGTCTGTTATGCCCACAAGGCAAATGTGGACATCCCCACCAGAAAACACTTCTGAGGCCGGGCACAGTGGCTCACGCCTATAATCCTAGCACTCTGGGAGGCCAAGGTGGGTGGATTGCTTGAGCTCATGAGTTTGAGACCAGCCTGAGCAAGAGCGAGACCCTGTCTGTAAATTAAAAAAAAAAAAGAAAGAAAAAATAGCTGGGCATTGTGGCAGGAGCCTGTTGTCCCAGCTACTCGGGAGGCTGAGGCAAGAGAATCACTTTAGCCCTAAAGTTTGAGGTTGCTGTGAGCTGTGACACCACAGCACTCTACTGGAGGCAAATCTGTCTCAGAAAAAAAAAAAGAAAACTCTCCTGGGTTGGCTTGCTGCAGATGAAGAATAGGCTGTTTCTGAGGACAAGTTAGGATGAGGGCTTCCTGTAGGGACCCTCCCTCTGTGACACAATGGTTCTCTCTTCTACACTTAAAGGAGAAGGTTGCATAATCCTAGCCAAGAGTCAGGTCAATTGAGGGTTTGCAACAATATGATGAATGACTTAAATATCATCAAAGAGATTTTCTCATCCTTTCCCTACCAACAAAGGAAGTTGAATCAGAGACTGTGAGAGGGGAGGGTGGTGCTGGGGGTTCATGCATCCACTATCCCACTGTGGTACACAGATGAAAAGGTTAATTTTAATAATTGTCTAGTTTTTTAAGTAAAGTAGGAAACTACAACCTGTGAAATGGAGCCAATATCGCAAGTAGCATTGCTTTAGGATACGGTGATGTTTGAAAAGCAACCAGTTAGGGGAAACATCAGGTGACGAACAGCAGAAGTGGAAGGAAGGTGCAGCCCCAGCGGTGCGGGTAGCGTGAGAATTCTCGGCATTTGCTGAGACCGCCGCAGGATCCCCCTCAGTCCTCTTCACAGTCATGGGAACCACTTATTTTGGCTCCACTTTAGAATGGAAACTGAGGGGTCAGGGACAAAGTTAGGGTTTAATCCCGGCCTGCATCTTCTTCGCCTGCCGCCATCCCCACTTCATTTGTCTTATATGTAGACTCTGAAAGCTGCCAGTAAGAATATCTTTGAAGAAGTGAAAAACTCCTCCAGTCTACTTCCTCCTGGTGTCTGTGGTCATTCACCAGACCTGGTCCCCCTCTGACGGGGCTGGTCTGTGGCAGAAAGCACTCAGGAGATAAACCCGGCTGCCTCCTCTCAGGTTCAGGTTCAGGTTCAGGGGCCGGGTAGGATCTCGGCCAGAATCTCCGTGCCAGGCTCTGGGCTGCACTCCACAGCCCGGGAAGGCAGTAGGATAGTGGAGCAGGGAGGGCACAGGGGTGGGGTCGCTGTCTGAGCGTCCCAAGGCTGAGTTCTTCTCAAAGGCCAATGTCTCACAGAGCCCTGTGAGGCACGCCAGAACGTGAAGCAGCCGAGGGATGAGGGGTAACGTCCAAGTCAGCCTTCCTGAGGTGCTGGTGGGCCAGTGGTTTCCATACTGTCTTAGGGTGTGGAGGAGGGGGGAGCCCTCAGAGGTCAACCCGCAGGGAAGGAGAAGGTCTTCCGTGCACGGCGACAGCCCACTGCTCTTGCTCCAACAAAAACAACTTCTATTTTATCTGTTTTAGATACCAAAAATCATTTGACAACCATTGCCCTAGCATCTTCTAGGCCCCAGGTTTGAAGAAATGCTCCCCGGGGCCTCGTTTACCTGCTGGCTCTGAAGATATCCTGGGAAGAAGTGGATGGGATGGAGGAGGAGAGCAGTGCTACCGAGGGAACTGAGGCCAGAAGAGTAAGAAGGATAGTCCCAGAAGCAGACTTTATCAAACCTTCTTTCAAGTACCTTCTTTTCTTTCCCCACCTAGTTTTAAAATTTTAAGATATGTGTTGGTGTCAAAGTATGTCTCTACAAGTAGTTATTAATTATAAAATAACTTTACAGTGGGAAAATCTGGTTGATCCCTCCTTAATCAGATGATCACACTTGACACTGGTAATACTGTGTTAAAGTAACATCATGAAGCCTGTGGTGGTGGCATGCACCTGTTGTCCCAGCTACTCAGTAGGCTGGATGGGAGGGTTCCCTGAGACCAGGAATTCAAGGCTGTAGTAACTATGACTGTACCTGTGAGGAGCCACTGCACTCCAGCCTGGACAGCACAGTGAAACCCCATCTGGGATATCCAATGGGGTATTGAATGTTCTCAACACAAAGAAATGATAAGTGTCTGAGATGATGGATATGCTACTTACCTAAATCTAATCACTATATGTTATATTTATTACAACATCACTTTTGTACCCCATAAATATGTACCATTATTATGGCTCAGTGAAAATACATATTTTTTGGGGTGATGCCTGTGGCTCAGTGAGGAGGGCACCCGCCCCATATACCGAGGGTGGCGGGTTCAAACCCAGCCCTGGCCAAACTGCAACAAAAAAATGGCTGAGCGTTGTGGCGGGCGCCTGTAGTCCCAGCTGCTCAGGAGGCTGAGGCAGGAGAATTACCTGGGCCCAGGAGTTGGAGGTTGCTGTGAGCTGTGACGCTATGGCACTCTACCGAGGGCAACACGGTGAGACTCTGTCTCTGAAAAAATATATATTTTTAAAGAGTAACATCATGGCCAGGTGTGGTGGCTCACACCTGTAATTCTAGCACTCTGGGAGGCCGAGGCGGGTGGATTGCTTGAGCTTATGAGTTTGAAACCAGCCTGAGCAAAAGCAAGATCCCCATCTCTACTAAGAATAGAAAAACTGAGGCAAGAGGATCTCTTGAGTCTAAGAGTTGGAGGTTTCTGTGAGCTATGATGTCACGGTATTCTACCCAAGGTGACAAAGTGAGACTCTGTCTCAAAGGAAAAAATAAAAAAAAAGACAGGCAGGGCAGCACTTGTGGCTCAGTGAGTAGGGCGCTAGCACCATTTACCAAAGGTGGTGGGTTCGATGGTGGTGGGTTTGACCCAAACTGGCCAAACTGCAACAAAAAAATGGCTGGGCATTGTGGCGGGTGCCTGTAGTCCCGGCTTCTCCAGAGGCTGAGGCAACAGAATCGCCATGGGCCCAGGAGCTGGAGGTTGCTCTGTCTCTAAAAAAAAATAAAAAATTAAAAAAAGACAGGCAATAATGAATGCTGGTGAGGATGCAGAAAAAGGGGAACCCTCTCATGGTGTTCGTAAGAATGTAAATTAGCACAACCACTGTGCAGAACAGCATGGAGGTTCCTCAGAAAACTAAAAGTAGAACTACCTCACTGAGCAATCCCACTGCTAGCTATAGTAGCATATACAAGAGAAAGGAAATTAGTATGTGGAAAAGGTAACTGCACTCTCGTGTTCACTGCAGCTCTATTCACAACAGCCAAGATGTGACCTAAAGTTCCACCAACAGATGAATGGATAAATTAAATGTGTACACATACACAGGGAATATTATAGAGACATGGAAAGAATGAAGTCCTTCAAGTCAGCCTTTGTAGAATCTAAAAAAACCAAAATGAAATCCTGTCATTTGCAACGACATCCATAGAACCGAAGACCATTAAGTTAATTGAAATAAACCAAGCACAGAAAGACAAATCTCACATGTTCTCACTCATATGTGAGGGCTAAACATTAAAATACTGTCTTGGGCGGAGCACTGTGGCTCATGCCTGTAACCCCACCAATTTGAGCTCAGGATTTTGAGACCAGCCTGAGAAAGAGACACTCCTGCCTCTCTAAAAAAAAAAAAAAAAAAAAATAGCCAGGCCTTCTGGCAGGTGCCTGTCTCCCCAGCTACTTGAGAGGCTGAGGCAAAAGAATCACTTGAGTCCAGGCATTTGAGGTTGCTGTGAGCTATGATGCCAGGACACTCTACTGAGGGTGTGCCAAAGTGAGACTTTGTCTCCAAAAAAAGTAAAAATAAATAAAATAAAATGAAGAAAAGAAAAAGAAAGAAAATATTTAAATAAGCACTGTACTTGACCTCATGGAGACAGAGTAGAATTACCGTTACCAGAGGCTGGGCCTTAGCGAGGTGTTATGCCTGTATGAAAACATCATATACAGGCTCAGCAGCGAAGGGGCCAGCCACATACACCAGAGCTGACTGGCTCGAACCCTGCCCGGGCCTGCTAAACAACAATGACAACTACAACGACCACAACATAAAAATGACCAGGCGTTGTGGCGGGCGCCTGTAGTCCCAGCTACTTGGGAGGCTGAGGCAAGAGAATCGCTTAAAAAAAAGAATCGCTTAAGCCCAAGATTTGGAGGTTGCTGTGAGCTGTGAAACCACAGCACTCTACCGAGGCGACACTGTGAGACTCAGTCTTACAAAAAAAATAAATAACGCCTGTAGTCCCAGCTACTTGGGAGGCGGAGGCAGGAGACTCGCTTGAGCCCAGGAGTTGGAGGTTGCTGTGAGCTGTGATGCCACAGCACTCTATCCAGGGTGACAGCTTGAGGCTCTGTCTCAAAAAATAAATAAATAAA